>JAVDOI010000005.1:10008378-10010878 GCA_032191485.1 Leptoclinus maculatus
TAAAGTAATCTAGTGTAATCTAAAGTAATCTAGTGTAATCTACAGTAATCTAAAGTAATCTAGTGTAATCTAAAGTAATCTAGTGTAATCTAGTGTAATCTAAAGTAATCTAGTGTAATCTAAAGTAATCTAGTGTAATCTAAAGTAATCTAGTGTAATTTAAAGTAATCTAGTGTAATCTAAAGTACTCTAATGTAATCTAAAGTAATCTACAGTAATCTAAAGTAATCTAGTGTAATCTAAAGTACTCTCATGTAATCTAAAATAATCTATAGTAATCTAAAGTATTCTAAAGTATTCTAAAGTATTCTAAAGTATTCTAAAGTAATCTACAGTAATCTACAGTAATCTAAAGTAATCTAAAGTAATCTAAAGTAATCTACAGTAATCTAAAGTAATCTAGTGTAATCTAGTGTAATCTAAAGTAATCTAAAGTAATCTAAAGTAATCTAAAGTAATCTAGTGTAATCTAAAGTAATCTACAGTAATCTAAAATAATCTAGTGTAATCTACAGTAATCTACAGTAATCTAAAGTAATCTACAGTAATCTACAGTAATCTAAAGTAATCTAAAGTAATCTACAGTAATCTAAAGTAATCTACAATAATCTAAAGTAATCTAAAGTAATCTACAGTAATCTAAAGTAATCTACAGTAATCTAAAGTAATCTACAGTAATCTACAGTAATCTACAGTAATCTAAAGTAATCTAAAGTAATCTACAGTAATCTAAAGTAATCTACAGTAATCTACAGTAATCTAAAGTAATCTACAGTAATCTAAAGTAATCTACAGTAATCTAAAGTAATCTACAGTGATCTAAAGTAATCTACAGTAATCTAAAGTAATCTAAAGTAATCTACAGTAATCTAAAGTAATCTACAGTAATCTAAAGTAATCTACAGTAATCTAAAGTAATCTACAGTAATCTAAAGTAATCTACAGTGATCTAAAGTAATCTACAGTAATCTAAAGTAATCTACAGTAATCTACAGTAATCTAAAGTAATCTACAGTAATCTACAGTAATCTACAGTAATCTACAGTAATCTACAGTAATCTAAAGTAATCTACAGTAATCTAAAGTAATCTACAGTAATCTAAAGTAATCTACAGTAATCTACAGTAATCTACAGTAATCTAAAGTACTCCCTGTCTTCAGGTCTCAGGTCCGGTCTTCTTCAGCAGGTCCGTATCAGAGAAGTTACTTCAGACTCACGTCACTCCTCCTCTGGACGGCTGCACCTACCTGGGCCTGGACTCTGGAGCTCCGCCCCTCCAGGTACCTGTCTGTCTGTCTCCCAGTTTGTCTGTCTCCCTGTCTGTCTCCCTGTCTGTTTGTCTGTTTGTCTGTCTCCCTGTTTTTGTGAAGATGTGTTTTAATTAGTGCTGGGCAAGTTAACGCGTTATTATCGTGTTAACTTGCACATTAATCGCATTATCGCATTAATTAATTAACGCCGCCAATTATTTTATCGCGCGTTAACGCATTTTTTTATTTTGAAAGTGCGTTGCTCACTGGCAGCGGTGGAGGAAGTCTTCAGACTACGTTGATGCAGCATGTGGGAGAAGTAGAGATAAACTAAGGACAAGCTAACAGATGCTACAGAGAAGTAGAGATAAACTAAAGACAAGCTAACAGATGCTACAGAGAAGTAGAGATAAACTAAAGACAAGCTAACAGATGCTACAGAGAAGTAGAGATAAACTAAAGACAAGCTAACAGATGTTACAGAGAAGTAGAGATAAACTAAAGACAAGCTAACAGATGCTACAGAGAAGTAGAGATAAACTAAAGACAAGCTAACAGATGCTACAGAGAAGTAGAGATAAACTAAAGACAAGCTAACAGATGCTACAGAGAAGTAGAGATAAACTAAAGACAAGCTAACAGATGCTACAGAGAAGTAGAGATAAACTAAAGACAAGCTAACAGATGTTACAGAGAAGTGGAGATAAACTAAACACAAGCTAACAGATGCTACAGAGAAGTAGAGATAAACTAAAGACAAGCTAACAGATGCTACAGAGAAGTGGAGACAAACTGCAGCCGGTTAGTGTTGTGGAAGATGTCGGTCTGAGGAACGTTCTCAAGGTCCGTTAGTGTCGCGTTTGGTGTGAACGCACCTTTAGGATCAACGAATGACGTCACGTATGAGCCTCGAGAATGAGCTAAGAAAGTTAGCGGAAAGATTAACGTGAGACAACATCCGGTTTCTTCAGACGAACATCCGGTTTTCAGAATAAGATGCCAACAAAGTATGAATTATATTCACATTAAGTATAAAACATGCTACCTGCATCTCGTGAGTTAAAGGGAAAATACACCTAAATAAATAAAAGTGTCTTTATTCTTTGATCGCTGGGTAACCATCATCACCTCTGAGTTACAGCATTATATTGATGAACAGTAGAGCTGCATTCACCTGCTCTGACTGTCATGAAGACACAAGACACACATTTAGATGAAACGTGCTGAAACATTGTGTTCATGTTCACAG
>JAVDOI010000005.1:10015878-10081930 GCA_032191485.1 Leptoclinus maculatus
CTTCTTCTTCTTCCTCCTCCTCTTCTTCTTCCTCCCCTCCTCCTCTTCCTCCTCCTCTTCTTCCTCCCCTCCTCCTCCTTCATCCTCCTTCTTCTTCTTCATCCTCCTCTTCCTCCCCTCCTCCTCCTTCATCCTCCTCCTTCTTCTTCTTCCTCCTCCTCTTCTTCTTCCTCCCCTCCTCCTCTTCCTCCTCCTCTTCTTCCTCCCCTCCTCCTCCTTCCTCCTCCTCCTCCTCCTCCTCCTCCTCCTCCTCAGCTCTCCTCTAATGACAGCAGCGCCTCCTTCCTGAACCAGAGATGGAGTCTCTTCTTCAGCAGAACAGGAGTCCAGTAGGATCTTAACACATTATTTAATGTCTCACTTCCTGTTTGAAATAGTTCATCACATTCTCCTCTATGAACCACAACTCTACTCTTTTCTTTTCTCCTCTCCTCCTCTACCTCCTCGTCCTCCTCCTCTTACCGTTCTCCTCTCCTCTTTCTTCTCTCTCCTCTCCTCCCCTTTTTCCTCATCTGTCCTGTTTCCCCTCTCCTCCCCCTCTCCTCCTCTCCCCTCCTCCCCCCTCCTCCTCTCCTCTCCTCCAATCGCCTCCCCTCATTACTCCCCTCTTTACTCCCCTTTGCTCATCTCTCCTCCCCCTTTCCTCCTCTCCTCCTCTCCTCTCCTCTGCTCTCCCCCTCCTCTCCCCTCCCCCCTCCTCCTCCTCTCAGGCCGGAGGAGTTGTGGGTGAAAGGAGAAGGACGCTCCCTCCTGGAGGCTCGTCTCTTCCCGGTCCTCCTCCCCCGAGGAGGTGCTGTTGGTCTGGATGGAGGAGTCGGCTGGCTGCTAGGAGGAGTCGGCTGTCTGAGGAAGTGGAGGGAGGCGTGGAGGCTCTCTCTGAAGGAGGTGATGTCGCTCACCTGCCAGGAGGCGGAGCTACAGTGGAGGGAGGAGTTACTGTTCCTGGCTGGGAGGAGGAGAGTGACGGACGCTCTGAGGAGTCGCACCGACGTCTGTTTGCTGCCTTGCTTCAGGGCCGCGGTGCTGGGTGGCCAGCAGGGGGCGCTGCTGGAGACACTGGACAGCAGTGAGTCATAATAATAATAACAATAATAATAATAACAACAATAATTATAATAACAATAGTAACAACAACAATAATAACAATGGTAATTATTATAATAATAATAATAATAACAATAGTAACAATAATAACAACAACAATAATAACAATAGTAATTATTATTATAATAATAATAACAACAATAATGATACAAATAATAATGACAATAATAATAAAAATAATATGGTTATAGTAATGATAATACAAAATAATAATACAAAATGTTGTTATTATTTTGTATTATTTATTATTATTGTTATTATATTAGATAAAACCAATAATAAAAAGATAGGGCTTTACGAAATAAACAATTTAATGATTAATCCAGAAAATAGTTGGCGTTCCGTCAAAGATAATAAAAAAATTTAAACAATAACAATAATAACTTTTATTTTGTATTTATTTGTTTTTTCTTCAGTTGCATCAGGTAGCGGGAAGCAGGGGGCGGAGTCAGGGGCGGAGCTGGGCGTGGCCTCCCGCTGCCTCTCCTGCATCGCTGACGTGTTGATGTGCATGGCGGGGGGGAGGGGGGGCCTGAGGAGCGGGCCGGGCGCTAACGAGGCCTGGAGCTCCGCCTACTTACTGTTGGAGGAAGGAGACCTGAGGGGCGGGGTCAAAGCCCTGGCTACGCAGAGAGCCGATTGGCTGAGCAGGTGAGCTGAGCACTCACCTGTGTTATTTCCATTTACAGCTTTGTTCCAGCAGCCATCACTCAGGTGAACAAATCATAGCAACAGTGCACAGATGCTATAGAAGCAATGTTTGTGTACTTATTTATTTAATTTATTGATTGATTGATTTGTAACCTTGTGTACTTTTATCATGTTTGTCTTGTTGTCTGTGTTCATTGTAATGTGTGTGGAGATGGATGCCTCGCTCTCTATTGCAAACCAAGTCTACGGGTACCAATAAAAGTAACCTGAAGCTGATGGTGACCTGTGTTTGACATGTGACCCCCCCCCCCCCCCCCCCCCTCCAACAGGCCGGACCTGCTGGTTCGGGCGGCGCGGCACTACGAGGGCGCCGGCCAGGTGCTCCTACGACAGGCTGTGAGGTCATCGCAGAGGTTCATCTCCATTGGCCAGGGTGAGGTCCCGCCCCTTGAGGAGTGGCAGGAAGTGGAGTGTCCGGCCCGACTGGACCTGGCAGGTGAAAATAATCAGAGATTATTAATATTTTATTATATTAATATTTATAATATATAATATATAATATATAATATATAATATATAATATATAATATATAATATATAATATATAATATAATTTATTATATTTATAATATATTAATATAATGTAATTTTTGTGTTTTCATTTAATTTAATTCAAACTTTTATCTTTTCAGATGTGTTGTTGTTTATTGTATAATTTTAGAGCCATTAGTCAATTAATCAATTACACGATCGAAACTATTGTCATGTTGAATTAATCATAACGTCACTATTCAAGTACAACAGTTACTTGTAGTGGAGTATTTTCACAGTGTGGTATTAGTACTTAGTACTAGTAGTACTTTTTACTATATTAAAATCATGATTATCAATATGAAATAGTTAAATATGATTAATTGGGGTTAAGAACCCACTGTGGACGTCGTTAATTCATTAATTTATGTTCAATAAAGAAAGAAAGAAGAACAATTACTCGATGATATTGACTATTGATTATTTGTTGAAGTAATCTTTCAAGCAAAAGTGCCAAAAATATGATAATTCAGTTTATTGTCAAGTAGATTTTCACATTTGAGAGTCTCTTTGTGCTCTATGATGTTGTGATTTTTTTTATAAAGCATGTGTTCACGTGAACGGAGCAGGAAGTATTTAACGGTGAAAGTCACGGCGAGCGGAGGAACGGAGGAGCTTCAGAAGCCCCCGGGTCATTTAAGTCGCAAATGTGGGAACATTTTGTCTTCTCTGTAACTTATAATGACGGATGAGGGTGGTGGACAAAACCGTTACGGTATGTAGGCGTTATTTAAAGAGAAAGATACACGACAACGGCAATACATCGGCATGTCCACACATATGAAGAGACACCACCCCGTCTGTCAGCGACGGGGGACACTCCGGTGTGGAAAACAAAGGATTTCAAAATCTGGTTAAAATGCTTGAGCCACGCTACGAAATCCACTCACGCACCCACTTCAGTGTGAAGATCGTTCCTCTATGAAGAGGAAAAGACTGTGACCGCTTTCACCACGGCGGAGCTGTAGACACGCCCCCTCTGTGAGAGTCACACAGACAGGAGCTGTAGACACGCCCCCTCTGTGAGAGTCACACAGACAGGTGCTGTAGACACGCCCCCTCTGTGAGAGTCACAGACAGGTGCTGTAGACACGCCCCCTCTGTGAGAGTCACACAGACAGGAGCTGTAGACACGCCCCCTCTGTGAGAGTCACACAGACAGGTGCTGTAGACACGCCCCCTCTGTGAGAGTCACACAGACAGGTGCTGTAGACACGCCCCCTCTGTGAGAGTCACACAGACAGGTGCTGTAGACACGCCCCCTCTGTGAGAGTCACACAGACAGGTGCTGTAGACACGCCCCCTCTGTGAGAGTCACACAGACAGGTGCTGTAGACACGCCCCCTCTGTGAGAGTCACACAGACACACACCTGGTGCAGGTGCTGACAGAAGCGTCAGAGTGAAGCTAGACAGGTCCAGTAGTAACAGTCACTACAGAAAGGTCGACCCTCTCCCCAGACAATGGAGATATTCTCATCTTTTTGAACAATGTCACAGTAATGTGAACATTATTGTGTATTTGAATGACATAACCTGACAGGAAGTAAACACAGACCCAAGTTGTTGCCGATCAGTTCAGTTCAGTGTAAACAGTGAAGCTAGCTCACATATTCTTTCAGTATTGATCAAAGGACGAGGGCATCAACATACCTCATGTTGAGCTTAAACTTAACAGAATTGAATATTCTTGAATGTTTTATTTATTTTTATTTATTTATTTCATCATATCTTCAATATTTTAGTTTTCATATAAGACTATAGCCCAAAGTTCTTTTCTTTAAGTGTTCTTGAAGTTCTTTAATTAATAAATGGAAAGCAGTTATATTTGACTCCTCCCCTTTTCTTTGTTGATCCGAAAAATGATATATATATATATGCATATGTATATATATGTGTGTATATATATATATATATGTGTGTATATGTATAATTAGCTGTTATTGTTTCAGGCGCTTGGAGCGACACGCCGCCCATCACCTTCGAGCACGTTGGCTCTGTGACCAACGTCTCCGTGAAGGTTGACGGGAGGCGTCCCATTGGTGCTCGGGCCCGTCGCATCAGGAAGCCCCGCCTCCTGCTGGTCAGCCACACCGGGGGGCCGGGGGGCGTTTCCACGGAGACGGTGTGTGACGTCCTGGACGACCTGAGGGACCACTGTCAGCCTCACGCACCTGGTAGGACAGGAAGTCATGACTCAGCACTATTCAGAGAGTGTGTGTTCGTGTGTGTGTGTTCATGTGTGTGTGTGTGTGTGTGTGTGTGTGTTCATGTGTGTGTGTGTTCATGTGTGTGTGTGTTCGTGGGTGTGTGTGTGTGTGTGTGTGTGTGTGTGTTCATGTGTGTGTGTGTTCGTGTGTGTGTGTGTTTATGTGTGTGTGTGTGTGTGTTCATGTGTGTGTGTGTTCGTGTGTTTATGTGTGTGTGTGTGTGTGTTCATGTGTGTGTGTGTGTGTGTTCATGTGTGTGTGTGTTCGTGTGTGTATGTGTGTGTGTGTGTGTGTTCATGTGTGTGTGTGTGTGTGTTCATGTGTGTGTGTGTTCGTGTGTGTGTGTTTATGTGTGTGTGTGTGTGTTTATGTGTGTGTGTGTGTGTGTGTTCATGTGTGTGTGTGTGTGTGTTTATGTGTGTGTGTGTGTTTATGTGTGTGTGTGTGTGTGTGTTCATGTGTGTGTGTGTGTGTTTATGTGTGTGTGTGTGTTTATGTGTGTGTGTGTGTGTGTGTGTTCATGTGTGTGTGTGTTCGTGTGTGTGTGTTTATGTGTGTGTGTGTGTGTTTATGTGTGTGTGTGTGTTTATGTGTGTGTGTGTTCATGTGTGTGTGTGTGTGTGTTTATGTGTGTGTGTGTGTTTATGTGTGTGTGTGTGTGTGTGTTCATGTGTGTGTGTGTGTGTTTATGTGTGTGTGTGTGTTTATGTGTGTGTGTGTGTGTGTGTTCATGTGTGTGTGTGTTCATGTGTGTGTGTGTTCGTGTGTGTGTGTGTGTGTGTTTATGTGTGTGTGTGTGTTTATGTGTGTGTGTGTGTGTGTGTTCGTGTGTGTGTGTGTTCGTGTGTGTGTTCGTGTGTGTGTGTGTGTGTGTTTATGTGTGTGTGTGTGTTTATGTGTGTGTGTGTGTGTGTGTTCGTGTGTGTGTGTGTTCGTGTGTGTGTATGTGTGTGTGTTACAGGAGCCCTGCTGAAGGCGGTGTGTGTGTGCAGTGGTCTGGTGTCTCTCTCTTCCCAGCATGCTCTGGGGGATCAGCTGATGCAGCGGTGGGGGGGAGGGGTGGAGCTCCACAGCTGGTCGGTGCTGCCCACTGGATCTGGACTAGGTGAGAACCAGAACCACCTGCAGTGACCTCAAACATCACGATACATAACATAACAAGAATATATCTCATTATTAGAACTTTACAGGACGCGTTACACATGTAGTCAAACTAAATAGAGCTGAAACAATACTCAGTAGAACATGTTTCTAGTCTCTGATCTCTGATCATGTTTCATTGTAAACAACCAATCAGTGTTTAGACCAACAGGAGGAGAGCTAGTAACGTTAGCAGCACCGCTAACGGCTAACCAACAGGAGGAGAGCTAGTAACGTTAGCAGCACCGCTAACGGCTAACCAACGGAGGTTCACTTCAGGTACATTATGATGCCTTCAGGGTCTGCTCAGTGAACATGAGTACTGGCTGAAGGTACATTATGATGCCTTCAGGCTCTGCTCAGTGAACATGAGTACTGGCTGAAGGTACATTATGATGCCTTCAGGCTCTGCTCAGTGAACATGAGTACTGGCTGAAGGTACATTATAACGTTATCATGATGTGTTCACATGTCATCTGTAAAATGTATTTTTGGTGATGAACTAGAATAAATCCAGTAGTTTGAAGCAGATGTTTATGAATATAAAACAGATATTAGAGATGAATTATGAGATGTTTGACTTCTAACACGAGCTCTAAACACATTATTATACTTCATTGATGATAATGATGATCTTTTATTTCCTGATCATTTGAAATGTGTGTTTTAATGAAGAAGAAATCACCATAGATGACGATAACAAAGTAAGATAGTGATGACTCAGCACGTCCGAGGTTGACCAGCTCTCGTCCTGCAGGTACCAGCAGCATCCTGGCGGGGGCGCTGTTGGCTGCGGTCTACAGGTGCACCGGTCAAACCTACGACACCGACTCCCTCATCCACGAAGTCCTGTACCTGGAGCAGATTCTCACCACGGGTAGGTCTTCAGCTCACATGTTCACTCTGGAGTCCAGAACCAGAGAGGAGACCAATACAGTCTTCTTCACCTCCTCCTCCTCCTCCTCCTCCAGGTGGAGGCTGGCAGGATCAGGTGGGGGGTCTGGTGGGCGGAGTCAAGGTGGGTCGTTGCAGAGCGTCTCTGCCGCTGCAGGTAGAAGTGGAACGTCTCACTCCTCCAGACGACTTCCTGGTCTCTCTGGAGCTCCACCTCCTGCTGGTCTACACCGGGAAAACTAGGCTGGCTAGGAACCTGCTGCAGGTCTGATGGTGATGGTGATAATGATGGTGATGGTGGTGATGATGGTGATGGTGATGATGAAGGTGGTTTTGTCTTCAGGATGTGGTTCGTAGTTGGTACAGTCGTCTGCCCTCGATGGTCCAGAACGTCCACCAGCTGGTGGCGAACTCAGAGGAATGTGTCAGAGCCTGTTCAGAGGGTGAGTCTACATATACAGGTACATGTATACATATATTTGTATACAGGTACATATATACAGGTACATATATACATATATTTGTATATATGTGTATATATGTATATAGGTGCATCTCAATGAATTAGAATATCATCGAAAAGTTAATTTACTTCAGTAATTCAATTCAAAAAGTGAAACTCATGTATTATATAGATGCATTACACACAAGGTGATCTATTTCAAGCGTTTATTTCTTTTTATTTTGATGATTATGGCTTACAGCTAATGAAAACCCAAAATTCAGTATCTCAGAAAATTAGAATATTACATAAGACTGATTAAAAAAAGGAATTTTAATACAGAAATGTTGGCCTACTGAAAAGTATGTCCATGTACAGCATACAGTCTGCACTCAATACTTGGTCGGGGCTCCTTTTGCATGAATTACTGCATCAATGTGGCTTCGAGGCGATCAGCCTGTGGCACTGCTGAGGTGTTATGGAAACCCAGGTTGCTTTGATAGAGGCCTTCAGCTCGTCTGCATTGTTGGGTCTGATGTCTCATCTTCCTCTTGACAATACTCCATAGACTCTCTCTGGGGTTTAGTTCCATAGACTCTCTCTGGGGTTTAGTTCCATAGACTCTCTCTGGGGTTTAGTTCCATAGACTCTCTCTGGGGTTTAGGTCCATAGACTCTCTCTGGGGTTTAGTTCCATAGACTCTCTCTGGGGTTTAGTTCCATAGACTCTCTCTGGGGTTTAGGTCCATAGACTCTCTCTGGGGTTTAGATCCATAGACTCTCTCTGGGGTTTAGTTCCATAGACTCTCTCTGGGGTTTAGTTCCATAGACTCTCTCTGGGGTTTAGATCCATAGACTCTCTCTGGGGTTTAGGTCCATAGACTCTCTCTGGGGTTTAGGTCCATAGACTCTCTCTGAGGTTTAGGTCCATAGACTCTCTCTGGGGTTTAGTTCCATAGACTCTCTCTGGGGTTTAGTTCCATAGACTCTCTCTGGGGTTTAGGTCCATAGACTCTCTCTGGGGTTTAGGTCCATAGACTCTCTCTGGGGTTTAGTTCCATAGACTCTCTCTGGGGTTTAGGTCCATAGACTCTCTCTGGGGTTTAGTTCCATAGACTCTCTCTGGGGTTTAGTTCCATAGACTCTCTCTGGGGTTTAGTTCCATAGACTCTCTCTGGGGTTTAGGTCCATAGACTCTCTCTGGGGTTTAGTTCCATAGACTCTCTCTGGGGTTTAGTTCCATAGACTCTCTCTGGGGTTTAGGTCCATAGACTCTCTCTGGGGTTTAGGTCCATAGACTCTCTCTGAGGTTTAGTTCCATAGACTCTCTCTGAGGTTTAGTTCCATAGACTCTCTCTGGGGTTTAGTTCCATAGGCTCTCTCTGGGGTTTAGTTCCATAGACTCTCTCTGGGGTTTAGTTCCATAGACTCTCTCTGGGGTTTAGGTCCATAGACTCTCTCTGAGGTTTAGGTCCATAGACTCTCTCTGGGGTTTAGGTCCATAGACTCTCTCTGGGGTTTAGGTCCATAGACTCTCTCTGAGGTTTAGGTCCATAGACTCTCTCTGAGGTTTAGGTCCATAGACTCTCTCTACCAGAGACGTATACGGCGTCTCTACGTCACTCCTCCTCAGTCCAGATATGGTCACTTCCTGTTCACTGGTTGCAAAAAACTTCCCAGAATGCATTTCGTCCAACCTTGAACATGTGCCCCCCCCCCCCCCCCCCCTCCTCAGGTTCTCTGTCCAGACTGGGGGGGTGTCTGGACCGCTCGTGGCAGCAGAAGAAGCTGATGGCTCCGGGCTGTGAGCCGGCCTCAGTGAGGACCATGATGGAGGCCCTGAGGCCGCTGGTCCTGGGTCAGAGCATGGCCGGGGCCGGGGGGGGGGGCTTCCTCTACCTGCTGACCCGGGAGCCTCAACAGCGGGAGGCGGTGCTGCAGGTCCTCAACAACACACCGGTAACACACACACACACACACACACACACACACACACACACACACACACACACACATGTTTACTGGGTTTCTGAAGTGTCCACTGGTTTGTTTCAGGGTCTGCGAGACTTCAGTGTTCACTCAGTGGAGCTGGACATGGACGGGATTACAGTCCTACCTACATCCTGAGGACACACACACGCACACACACGCACACACACACACACATACTGTTTGTAACCAAGTGGAACTGACGGGGTGACACTATTGGGACCGGTAATGGGGTGCACGGGCTCTGATTAGGTGAAAGGATGCACCTGCTGGCAAATCGCGTCCTTTGTCTTTCTCCCCGCCGTCACGAGTGGGTGTGCGGAATCGGTTCTGTCTCCGCCGCCACGAGTCCGTCTACTCTCTCTCCCGCAACAAGCGGAGACGTAGCGCGAGGCCGCGTGATAAGTTGCGTCGGTAGCGCAGTGTCTGAGGCCTCCTGTGCGGAGGGGACGGCGTGTGTTGGGGGATGGCTGGTTCAGGTATAGATGGTTTTTCATTATGTATTTCGTCTGCTGGGTAAATTGGGTATAATTAAGAAATATGTTCATGTTGTATTTGTGTTCTTTAGAGCTTCCTGAGCAGCGCACCCAACGGTAGCTGGGGGGGGTCCAAGTGGGGGTGGCTGGGTTGCTGAACAGTCGGTGGGTTGAGGAAGTTTCTTTTGGGTTTGTTTCCTGTTTATTGGCAGTTATTTGTGATTAATTATGTTTTTGTTTTTATTTGTTATTCAGTTAGTGGGAGTTCTATCTGGGCACCTGGCCTGTGAACTCCTGCCCGCTGAACCAGCTGTCACTGGTTACACATTTGTACAGAGTTATATTTGTACAAATAAAAGAGTTATATTTTCATAACACTGCCTCTTGTGTGTACGTGCCTTCACGGTGTTTTGAACCGGGTCTCTGTGGCAACGGGGTGAAGGATGGTAGAAAATATGGAAGCATAAAAGTCTCCTGTATGTGTGACGCATGAGATTGAGAGGAGCTACTAGAATCAGAGGAAAACTGTGAGCTTCAGCTTTTTCCCATCTCGAGAGACGGGACAGATTTCTTTATTAAAAAGTAGACCCGGTTTAAAGGGAGATATTTAGCATTTATTTTTGGTAACATTGAGACTGCCTCATTGAATGTAAATTGTTTTATGTGATTGCTTTGAAAAACCTTTAATAAAACTACAGCCTTACCATTTGTAAGTGACTGGACCCAAACTAGAGACTCTGGTCTTTAGAACAGTTTGACCCTCTTCCCTGTGATACTGAGCTGACGACCCACTCTACAGAGGGACTTAAAGGTGAGTACCCTGGGTGAAGACTGGGCAGTGTTAGTCATAGATGGTGAGAAGTTCACAATAGTAAAGTACAGACGTTCTACATAACTATTCATACTGGGTGTTAGGTTACATCCCACTGAGAGCGCCCAGAGCGTAGCCGTACAAGACTCAGGAAGACAATTCATTCAGAAATCCTAAGGATTCAGCTACGAGGTGAGATGAAAGACCGACGGCATTGTTCTGATCCCTCCGTGAGGAGACGAACTCACCGGGAAGAACAACCCTACGAGTGACCACCGGGGTAGGTGGGCACGCCTGTCCCGCTGTCCCCGGGGCGGGATCCGTTCACACTACACACACACACACACACACACACACACACACACACACACACACACACACACACACACACACACACACACACACACACACACACACACTACATACACACACACACACACACACATATACACATATACACACACACACTACATACATACACACACACACACACATATACACACACACACTACATACATACACACACACACACACACATATACACACACACACTACACACACACACACACACACACACACATATACACATATACACATATACACACACACACTACATACATACACACACACACACACACACACACACACACACACACACACATATACACATATACACACACACACTACACACACACACACACACACACACACACACACACATATACACACACACACACACACACACATATACACACATATACACACACACACACACACACATATACACACATATACACACACACACACACACTACATACACACACACACACACACACAAAAAGATTGTATTTTTATTGATTAAAACAAATCTCTTCATCATTATTTTTAATGAAGTATAATAATGTGTTTAGAGCTCGTGTTAGGAAGTCAAACATCTCATAATTCATCTCTAATATCTATTTTATATTCATAAACATCTCCTTCAAACTACTGGATTTATTCAAGTTCATCACCAAAACTACATTTTACAGATGACATGTGAACACATCATGATAACGTTATAATGTACCTTCAGCCAGTACTCATGTTCACTGAGCAGAGCCTGAAGGCATCATAATGTACCTGAAGTGAACCTCCGTTGGTTAGCCGTTAGCGGTGCTGCTAACGTTACTAGCTCTCCTCCTGTTGGTCTAAACACTGATTGGTTGTTTACAATGAAACATGATCAGAGACCAGAGACTAGAAACACATGTTCTACTGAGTCAGTACAACTTTATTTACACTGCGATGGTTAACGTTAAACTTTATTTACACTGTGATGGTTAACGTTAAAACTTTATTTACACTGTGATGGTTAACGTTTAACTTTATTTACACTGTGATGGTTAACGTTAAACTTTATTTACACTGTGATGGTTAACGTTAAAACTTTATTTACACTGTGATGGTTAACGTTTAACTTTATTTACACTGTGATGGTTAACGTTATAACTTTATTTACACTGTGATGGTTAACGTTTAACTTTATTTACACTGTGATGGTTAACGTTAAAACTTTATTTACACTGTGATGGTTAACGTTAAACTTTATTTACACTGTGATGGTTAACGTTAAACTTTATTTACACTGTGATGGTTAACGTTAAAACTTTATTTACACTGTGATGGTTAACGTTATAACTTTATTTACACTGTGATGGTTAACGTTAAACTTTATTTACACTGTGATGGTTAACGTTAAAACTTTATTTACACTGTGATGGTTAACGTTTAACTTTATTTACACTGTGATGGTTAACGTTAAAACTTTATTTACACTGTGATGGTTAACGTTAAACTTTATTTACACTGTGATGGTTAACGTTAAACTTTATTTACACTGTGATGGTTAACGTTAAAACTTTATTTACACTGTGATGGTTAACGTTATAACTTTATTTACACTGTGATGGTTAACGTTAAACTTTATTTACACTGTGATGGTTAACGTTAAACTTTATTTACACTGTGATGGTTAACGTTAAACTTTATTTACACTGTGATGGTTAACGTTAAACTTTATTTACACTGTGATGGTTAACGTTAAACTTTATTTACACTGTGATGGTTAACGTTAAACTTTATTTACACTGTGATGGTTAACGTTAACTTTATTTACACTGTGATGGTTAACGTTAAACTTTATTTACACTGTGATGGTTAACGATACAACTTTATTTACACTGTGATGGTTAACGTTAAACTTTATTTACACTGTGATGGTTAACGTTAAACTTTATTTACACTGTGATGGTCAACGATAAACTGTTACACCACTGAGTGTCTGTAGCGACATTCACAGAAGAGTGTTTTGGAGTGAAGAGAGCTAAAAAAACACTTAACTTTGGGCCCATATTGACGAGCCATACTTTGAAAAACCATAACGTAGAAAAATGGTTTAAAGTTTAAAACGTAGACAAAACGCTGCACTTTATTGAGCCAAATGGACATTTTGATAGCTAGCACAGTTTTCATGAAGTCACAGATTAAGTTTCAGGAACATTTTGGGTCCGTGTCAGATTTTAATGGGTGTGTATTGCACGGCTCGTTAAGAGCTAGAGTGATGACATCACGGTCAGAGTGGAGCGGAGCAGGAAAATGTGATTTTTCCAAACAAAATGCTCCAGCTCCCACAATTTGACTCTTTATACAACATTTTTGGCCAAAAAGCTTGGAAATGTGCTGTCGCACACAGATGTCTATGGAATCCAACAGACTTACACATTTGGCTCAAAGAGCTGCAGAGCAACATGAACTCCAACCAACCGCTCCATTAGACTCCATGTTAAATCTCACGAGCTCTAGAGCTCACATGTTTAACACGTTTAACACCACAAACATAAAAACACTTCACCGCGTTGGTCAGTCTTTCCTCTCTGTTGATAATAATATTTAGCTGATTTTTCACTTACATGTGTTTCTATGAAGCAACAGCTGCTCTCAGGTTCAAGACCGTCACGAATATAAGATTCACTCCAAAGAGAGAAGTGATATCTCAAATGAACCTCAATGATACTACTGGTAATATCGGCGTGTATATATACGTATATATATATATATACATATACAGTCGTTTACTTTATAAAGAAAGAACATGAGCTTGTGTGTCTGTGTGTGAAGATAACAGGTTAACGGCTCATATTTTAAACAAACTTTTTCACTCTGAAGTCAAACATAAAATAAATAAATAATAAATATATTTGATATTTTATGTCTTCAGACTCTTTAATAATCAATATCTGGATATTATGTTCTCGTTTAAATATATGAGATGTTAAAAACTAAATGTTTATTTTCATATCTTTAATCAAATATCTGCAGTTTGAGGGTAAAAACTATGATATTGTAGTTTATTTCATATTTATTACTTAATTCTCCGATGTACAAAAAAGCGACAAATCTCAGAAAACTGTTTATTAATTATTTGTAAATAATAAAGTAAAAATCAATCTTTTTCTTTTAGTAAAGAAAAGTAAAGATTGATGATAACTTTAATTATCAAACATTTCTGTAAATATTCAAACTCATGAATGTTGTTAAAATGATGAAAACGACACAAAAATCAGCTTCGGGTTGTAAAAGAGACGTGATGTCATTCTCTGAACGGACCAATCAGCTGCCTCCGGGCCTCGTGATGTCATTCTCTGAACGGACCAATCAGCTGCCTCCGGGCCTCGTGATGTCATTCTCTGAACGGACCAATCAGCTGCCTCCGGGCCTCACTTCCCAGCGACCACACTCAGCTGGTCTCTGATGCGTCCCAGTCCGTCCAGGATGGTGTCCAGAGACTCTCTGCTCAGCTCCACCGTCAGCAGGGACACCGGATCCAGGCCCGCCGACGGACACGGGTCCTCCATCTGAGGGAGACACGGAGACACGAGACCACCTCAGTACAGAGACCTCCTGAGACATCCTCAGTACAGAAACCTCATGAGACCTCCTCAGTACAGAGACATCCAGAGACCACCTCAGTACAGGGAGACCTCCTCGGTACAGGGAGACCTCCTCGGTACAGGGAGACCTCCTCGGTACACGGAGACCTCCTCGGTACAGGGAGTCCTCCTCAGTACCTGTAGGTCACGTGACCTCAGCAGGTGGTGGTTCAGGTCCAGTACTCACCTTGAGCTGAACCAGGCAGGTCGGGACGGACATCCGACTGACTGAGTCTGAACCGGTCACCATGTCGACTCTCCAGTCCAAGTCCTTCAGCTGGGGGAGAGAGACTACACACACACACACACACACACACACAGTTTAAAGACACACACACTCACACTCAAGAGATGGAGGTGAAACATGGATCTGGGTTGGACTCACCCTGATCACTGAGAGCTTCTGTTCTCCACGTCGGACTGAAAAACATCAGAGACACGTGTGATGTCATCACAGCCTGTAGTGACATCACATCCAACCAGCCAATAGGAGGAGGAACAATCCCTCATGCTTCACTTTACACATTTATATCATTTCTGAGTGATTCACCAGGAAGAACCATGAAGTTATCAATTATAGTTAAAGTAGAGAAAATGTTCAAGGGGGGGGGGGGGGGGGACCTGTTCTCCAGCAGGATCTTGGTGATCAGGTTCTTCAGGCTGGAGTGGAACGAGTCGGGGAACAGATGGAGGATCTGCTCCGGAGAACCGAGGTTGTAGGAGAGAACGTGGTGAGACAGAACGTGGAGGGAGTGGACCAGCTGGAGAGAGAGAGACACTCTATTGTTTCCATCTTTGACATGTTTTATTGTTTATTTACACTACTTGTTATTTTCTTGTTTCTGTGACTTTGAACTAAAGCTGCTGTTTAAATAAAGTGTTTATATTATTCATACTTGTTCTCAGAGCTTTTTAGTTTCTGTGAGTGAGAGTGAGAGTGAGAGTGAGACAGAGACAGAGAGAGTGAGACAGAGACAGAGAGAGTGAGAGTGAGAGTTACCTGAGCAGCCTGAGCTGCAGTGACGTTGAGTGTTTCTGCCGTCGTCTCCACCAGACGGTGACTTGTCCTCCTGTGACTCTGAACACAAACGTCTCTCACGGCGTCTTTAGACGGAGCCTCAGGAGACAAAGACAAGGTGAGACCAGCTCTCATTCACCTGTCTCATGATGAAGTACTAATACCTCAGTCTCATGATGAAGTACTAATACCTCAGTCTCATGATGAAGTACTAATACCTCAGTCTCATGATGAAGTACTAATACCTCAGTCTCATGATGAAGTACTAATACCTCAGTCTCATGATGAAGTACTAATACCTCAGTCTCATGATGAAGTACTAATACCTCAGTCTCATGATGAAGTACTAATACCTCAGTCTCATGATGAAGTACTAATACCTCAGTCTCATGATGAAGTACTAATACCTCAGTCTCATGATGAAGTACTAATACCTCAGTCTCATGATGAAGTACTAATACCTCAGTCTCATGATGAAGTACTAATACCTCAGTCTCATGATGAAGTACTAATACCTCAGTCTCATGATGAAGTACTAATACCTCAGTCTCATGATGAAGTACTAATACCTCAGTCTCATGATGAAGTACTAATACCTCAGTCTCATGATGAAGTACTAATACCTCAGTCTCATGATGAAGTACTAATACCTCAGTCTCATGATGAAGTACTAATACCACAGTGACATGATGAAGTACTAATACCTCAGTGACATGATGAAGTACTAATACCTCAGTGACATGAAGAAGTACTAATACCTCAGTGACATGATGAAGTACTAATACCTCAGTGACATGATGAAGTACTAATACCTCAGTCTCATGATGAAGTACTAATACCACAGTCTCATGATGAAGTACTAATACCTCAGTCTCATGATGAAGTACTAATACCTCAGTCTCATGATGAAGTACTAATACCTCAGTGACATGATGAAGTACTAATACCTCAGTCTCATGATGAAGTACTAATACCTCAGTCTCATGATGAAGTACTAATACCTCAGTGACATGATGAAGTACTAATACCTCAGTCTCATGATGAAGTACTAATACCACAGTGACATGATGAAGTACTAATACCTCAGTGACATGATGAAGTACTAATACCTCAGTCTCATGATGAAGTACTAATACCTCAGTGACATGATGAAGTACTAATACCTCAGTCTCATGATGAAGTACTAATACCTCAGTCTCATGATGAAGTACTAATACCTCAGTGACATGATGAAGTACTAATACCTCAGTCTCATGATGAAGTACTAATACCACAGTGACATGATGAAGTACTAATACCTCAGTGACATGATGAAGTACTAATACCACAGTGACATGATGAAGTACTAATACCTCAGTGACATGATGAAGTACTAATACCTCAGTGACATGATGAAGTACTAATACCACAGTGACATGATGAAGTACTAATACCACAGTGACATGATGAAGTACTAATACCTCAGTGACATGATGAAGTACTAATACCTCAGTGACATGATGAAGTACTAATACCACAGTGACATGATGAAGTACTAATACCTCAGTGACATGATGAAGTACTAATACCTCAGTCTCATGATGAAGTACTAATACCACAGTGACATGATGAAGTACTAATACCTCAGTGACATGATGAAGTACTAATACCACAGTGTAGAACATGAAGTACTAATACCACAGTATAGAACATGATGAAGTACTAATACCTCAGTGACATGATGAAGTACTAATACCTCAGTGACATGATGAAGTACTAATACCTCAGTGACATGAAGAAGTACTAATACCACAGTGACATGATGAAGTACTAATACCTCAGTGACATGAAGAAGTACTAATACCACAGTGACATGATTAAGTACTAATACCTCAGTGACATGATGAAGTACTAATACCTCAGTGACATGATGAAGTACTAATACCACAGTGACATGATGAAGTACTAATACCTCAGTGACATGAAGAAGTACTAATACCACAGTGACATGATGAAGTACTAATACCTCAGTGACATGAAGAAGTACTAATACCACAGTGACATGATGAAGTACTAATACCTCAGTGACATGAAGAAGTACTAATACCACAGTGACATGATGAAGTACTAATACCTCAGTGACATGATGAAGTACTAATACCTCAGTGACATGATGAAGTACTAATACCTCAGTGACATGATGAAGTACTAATACCTCAGTGACATGATGAAGTACTAATACCACAGTGACATGATGAAGTACTAATACCTCAGTGACATGATGAAGTACTAATACCTCAGTGACATGATGAAGTACTAATACCACAGTGACATGATGAAGTACTAATACCTCAGTGACATGATGAAGTACTAATACCTCAGTGACATGAAGAAGTACTAATACCTCAGTGACATGATGAAGTACTAATACCTCAGTGACATGATGAAGTACTAATACCTCAGTGACATGAAGAAGTACTAATACCTCAGTGACATGAAGAAGTACTAATACCTCAGTGACATGATGAAGTACTAATACCACAGTGTAGAACATGATGAAGTACTAATACCACAGTGTAGAACATGATGAAGTACTAATACCACAGTGTAGAACATGATGAAGTACTAATACCTCAGTGTAGAACATGATGAAGTACTACTACCACAGTGTAGAACATGATGAAGTACTAATACCACAGTGTAGAACATGATGAAGTACTAATACCACAGTGTAGAACATGATGAAGTACTAATACCACAGTGTAGAACATGATGAAGTACTAATACCACAGTGTAGAACATGATGAAGTACTAATACCACAGTGTAGAACATGATGAAGTATATGTATTATTATGATTATTGATTAATCATTTAATTACTTTATATTCTGCTGCTAGTTTCATCTGTAACATTACATCATGTTAATAATCTGAATAAAGTAACTAAAGCTGTCAGATAAAGTACAATATTTACTCTGAGACGGAGAAGAAGTATAAAGTAGAGGTTAAAGTACAAGTACCTCATTATAGTACTTGTGTACTTGAGCTGAATATCGGAGTAAAAACTGAAGTTTTGTTTGACTTTTAGAAAACAGCTGATATTTAAAAGGCTGTAATAATCCAAGAAGTCATAAAAACAGTTAAGTTATTATAATAAACAGCATTTATTTAATTCATCTGAAAAAGACAACACAGTTTAAGTAATACATTTAAATACATTTAAAGAGTTTAATGCAGCAGGTGTGAATCACAAACTGTATATAAAGATTATTATATTATTTATATTATATGTATAAACACACTGATGCTAGCAGGCTAATCGAAGCTAATCTGAACTATTTATGAATATTAATCGAACAACTATAATCAGAACATTTGATCGAGTCTCATCGGAAACGCTGAGAGTTCATAAAGACTCTTGTTATTATACATTTATTGATATTAAGGATCAATACCTTCAGAAGAAGCTGTAAGTTGACGAAATGTTCGCTCGAGACAGCGGCGGCCATGTTGACATGTGACGTCACGTGGAGTGTCATGTGACAGTCACGTGCCCCTGCTGCTCATGGGAAATAAAGTTCACTCCGGAAATCATCTTCATCCTCTGCTTCACATGTGATCATCTGGTCTCCATGTACAACATTACTCATGACTTTATTACTTTATGTCTTCTGTTATTAATGCAATATGTACCTCAGAGATGTAGTACAGTATAAAGTACACTATGTACCTCTGAGAGGTAGTACAGTATAAAGTACAATATGTACCTCTGGGATGTAGTACAGTATAAAGTACACTATGTACCTCTGAGAGGTAGTACAGTATAAAGTACAATATGTACCTCTGAGATGTAGTACAGTATAAAGTACACTATGTACCTCTGAGATGTAGTACAGTATAAAGTACACTATGTACCTCTGAGATGTAGTACAGTATAAAGTACAATATGTACCTCTGGGATGTAGTACAGTATAAAGTACACTATGTACCTCTGAGATGTAGTACAGTATAAAGTACACTATGTACCTCTGAGAGGTAGTACAGTATAAAGTACACTGTACCTCTGAGATGTAGTACAGTATAAAGTACACTATGTACCTCTGAGAGGTAGTACAGTATAAAGTACACTATGTACCTCTGAGATGTAGTACAGTATAAAGTACAATATGTACCTCTGGGATGTAGTACAGTATAAAGTACACTATGTACCTCTGAGATGTAGTACAGTATAAAGTACACTATGTACCTCTGAGAGGTAGTACAGTATAAAGTACACTGTACCTCTGAGATGTAGTACAGTATAAAGTACACTATGTACCTCTGAGAGGTAGTACAGTATAAAGTACACTATGTACCTCTGAGATGTAGTACAGTATAAAGTACAATATGTACCTCAGAGATGTAGTACAGTATAAAGTACAATATGTACCTCTGAGATGTAGTACAGTATAAAGTACAATATGTACCTCTGAGATGTAGTACAGTATAAAGTACAATCTGTACCTCAGAGATGTAGTACAGTATAAAGTACAATATGTACCTCTGAGATGTAGTACAGTATAAAGTACAATATGTACCTCTGAGATGTAGTACAGTATAAAGTACAATATGTACCTCTGAGATGTAGTACAGTATAAAGTACAATATGTATCTCTGGGATGTAGTACAGTATAAAGTACACCATGTACCTCTGAGATGTAGTACAGTATAAAGTACAATCTGTACCTCTGAGATGTAGTACAGTATAAAGTACAATATGTACCTCTGGGATGTAGTACAGTATAAAGTACACCATGTACCTCTGAGATGTAGTACAGTATAAAGTACAATATGTACCTCTGAGATGTAGTACAGTATAAAGTACAATATGTACCTCTGGGATGTAGTACAGTATAAAGTACAATATGTACCTCTGAGATGTAGTACAGTAAAAAGTACAATATGTACCTCTGAGATGTAGTACAGTATAAAGTACAATATGTACCTCTGGGATGTAGTATAGTATAAAGTACACCATGTACCTCTGAGATGTAGTACAGTATAAAGTACAATATGTACCTCTGAGATGTAGTACAGTATAAAGTACAATATGTACCTCTGGGATGTAGTACAGTATAAAGTACAATATGTACCTCTGAGATGTTGTACAGTATAAAGTACAATATGTACCTCTGGGATGTAGTATAGTATAAAGTACACTATGTACCTCTGAGATGTAGTACAGTATAAAGTACAATATGTACCTCTGAGATGTAGTACAGTATAAAGTACACCATGCACCTCTGAGATGTAGTACAGTATAAAGTACACCATGTACCTCTGAGATGTAGTACAGTATAAAGTACAATATGTACCTCTGAGATGTAGTACAGTATAAAGTACACCATGTACCTGTGAGATGTAGTCCAGTATAAAGTACAATCTGTACCTCTGATATGTAGTACAGTATAAAGTACAATCTGTACCTCTGATATGTAGTACAGTATAAAGTACAATCTGTACCTCTGAG
The DNA here is from genome assembly GCA_032191485.1 of Leptoclinus maculatus. NCBI lineage: Eukaryota > Metazoa > Chordata > Actinopteri > Perciformes > Stichaeidae > Leptoclinus > Leptoclinus maculatus. The sequence continues at coordinate 10,036,661 of JAVDOI010000005.1, forward strand.
ATGTAGTACAGTATAAAGTACAATCTGTACCTCTGATATGTAGTACAGTATAAAGTACAATCTGTACCTCTGATATGTAGTACAGTATAAAGTACAATCTGTACCTCTGAGATGTAGTACAGTATAAAGTACAATATGTACCTCTGGGATGTAGTACTGTATAAAGTACACCATGTACCTCTGATATGTAGTACAGTATAAAGTACAATCTGTACCTCTGAGATGTAGTACAGTATAAAGTACAATCTGTACCTCTGGGATGTAGTACTATATAAAGTACACCATGTACCTCTGAGATGTAGTACAGTATAAAGTACAATATGTACCTCTGGGATGTACTACAGTAGTAGAAAAACATTTACAGACAAATAGAAAGAACCCATTGATCAGAATGTGAAGAATCAATAATGTTTACACCGTAAATCATCAATAATATAGATTTGTTACATTAAATGAAAGAGTCTCTCTGTAGAAAATCAAGTGTTTGTTCTACTCAGTGTGATTGACAGGAGAGATGATCAGAGGAGCAGAGTTTATACCATCATTAGTACATGGATTAAAGAATGAATCCATGAATCCAGAAGGACTTCTTACTGGAACTAAAACGCACGGATGTACTGAACAACCGTGAGATTAAACTCTTTATTAACAAAGAAAGGAGGATGGACTTTGTCTTTAAATAGTGAACAGCAGCTCTGGTAAGTTAAATGTGTTTGTTTTTACATCTGCAGTAGCTTTAATCTGCTTGTTTGTTGGTTTTTGTTTGGTTTTATATGTGATAGGAACCATTGTTACGTCCTATGTTGCTCTGGGGACATATTTAGCCGGTGCCAGTGTTGCTAACTTGCTGACTTTCTCGCTAAATCTGGTGACTTTCCAAACCCTCATGGAGACTTTATTTGTCAAAAGCTACTAGTGACACATCTAGAGACTTGTTCTGGTGTTGTTGGAGACTTGTTCTGGTGTTGTTGGAGACTTGTTGTGGTGTTGTTGGAGACTTGTTCTGGTGTTGTTGGAGACTTGTTGTGGTGTTGTTGGAGACTTGTTCTGGTGTTGTTGGAGACTTGTTCTGGTGTTGTTGGAGACTTGTTGTGGTGTTGTTGGAGACTTGTTCTGGTGTTGTTGGAGACTTGTTCTGGTGTTGTTGGAGACTTGTTCTGGTGTTGTTGGAGACTTGTTCTGGTGTTGTTGGAGACTTGTTCTGGTGATGTTGGAGACTTGTTCTGGTGTTGTTGGAGACTTGTTGTGGTGTTGTTGGAGACTTGTTCTGGTGTCTTGTTGGAGACTTGTTCTGGTGATGTTGGAGACTTGTTCTGGTGTTGTTGGAGACTTGTTCTGGTGTTGTTGGAGACTTGTTCTGGTGTTGTTGGAGACTTGTTCTGGTGTTGTTGGAGACTTGTTGTGGTGTTGTTGGAGACTTGTTCTGGTGTCTTGTTGGAGACTTGTTCTGGTGATGTTGGAGACTTGTTCTGGTGTTGTTGGAGACTTGTTCTGGTGTTGTTGGAGACTTGTTCTGGTGTTGTTGGAGACTTGTTGTGGTGTTGTTGGAGACTTGTTCTGGTGTCTTGTTGGAGACTTGTTCTGGTGATGTTGGAGACTTGTTGTGGTGTTGTTGGAGACTTGTTCTGGTGTTGTTGGAGACTTGTTCTGGTGTTGTTGGAGACTTGTTGTGGTGTTGTTGGAGACTTGTTCTGGTGTTGTTGGAGACTTGTTCTGGTGTTGTTGGAGACTTGTTCTGGTGTTGTTGGAGACTTGTTCTGGTGTTGTTGGAGACTTGTTCTGGTGTTGTTGGAGACTTGTTCTGGTGATGTTGGAGACTTGTTCTGGTGTTGTTGGAGACTTGTTGTGGTGTTGTTGGAGACTTGTTCTGGTGTTGTTGGAGACTTGTTCTGGTGTTGTTGGAGACTTGTCTGGTGTTTTGACTCGATGACGTTAAAACACGTACGTTCTACAGTTACTGTGGTAACGAGCAGCGGGTGCTGCCGTGAGCCCCTCCTCCTCCCCAAAGCACTCACAGTTCCTCTCACAGAAGAGGAGACGCTGCAGTCAGAGCAGAGAGGAGACGCACTCTCAGCGTATTCTCTACAGTTACTGTATTTATAGGTGTTGAGCTTCATTTTTACATGAAACACATAATAACCGTAGCTGTGTTTCAGCTGCAGGACAGCAGTGAAGGCCCAGGTATACAATGCACGGCCCGCCACTGCCATCCTGAGGAGTCAGTGTGATGTCTTCCCTTCCTGTTGATCGACTCTCTGACCACTCCTAAAGTCCACTGAGTCTTCCCTTTAACCTGAACCTCGTAGTAAAATCTTCCTGAAGAGAAACTCTGCTTTGCTAAGACATTAACATGAGTATCAAATCTCTCTAGATTGTCTGGAAGTTTCTTCTTTACATCACCATGTTTAACTTGTTTTCCATCATCAGACAGGATGAGTTTGGGATGTGCTGTTTCAGGATCAAGTGTCACATCCACTGCAGACTGCTGGACCCACTTCAGCTTGACTTTGGCCATCTGTTTACTGATTGTCTCCTCCAGCTGATTCACAGATCTCCTCACAGTCCCCGTCATATGAAGGTGGACTGACTCTGACTCCTGTCCAGTCCTTGGTGGGTGGAGCAGTGTTCAGGGTCCTGAAGCTCTGGAGGAGGTGGAGGTGGTCTTCAGAGCGTGAGAGCTGCTCCACCTCAGTGCTTCTCTTCTTCAGCTCAGAGAGTTCCTGTTCCAGCTCAGAGATGAAGCCTTCAGCCTGTTTCTCTGTCTTTCTCTGCTTCTCTTTGATCGTGTCGATGAGCTCGGCCTGGCTTCTCTCAACAGACTCCTTCAGAGCGGTGAAGACCTGAACACCATCTGCTATCTCTCTGTCTGCATCTTCCTCACTGAGCTCCACTGAGTGTTTGATCTCATTAAGCTTCACTCGTCTCTTCTGGATCATCTGCTGAATTTCAGCCTCAGTCTTGCCCAGCTTGGCCTTCTTTCCTTCATATTCTTCTTCCAGAGGAACAACATCATGGTTCTTGTGGTCTAAAACAGTGCAGAGCATGCAGACACACATCTGGTCGGTCTTACAGAACAGCTCCAGCAGTTTATCGTGCTTCGTACACATCCTGCCTTCCAGGTTCTCCACAGGGTCGATCAGCTGATGTCTTTTCAGACCTGACGTTGTCAGATGAGGCTCCAGGTGAGTCTCACAGTAGGAGACCAGACACACCAGGCAGGACTTCAGGGCCTTCAGTTTGGTTCCAGTGCAGACGTCACAGTGAACGTCTCCTGGTTTGGCAGCTTGTTGCTCTGAGCTGCTGCTGCTGGCTTTCTGTTGAGCTGACTGTCTGAACTGAGCAGCCATCTCAGAGATGAAAGTATTGACCCGCAGCTCAGGTCTGGTGTAGAACATTTTTAAATGTGTTGTGGCTCAAGGGGGGGGCGGCGCCCTAGCGCCCTCTATTGACCAGCCGCCACTGATCTTTGTTCTGGATCCTGGTTTGAACTAAACGAGGACCAAACATGAAGAGTCTCTGTAGAACAGTGTACTCACCAGAGTTGGTCAGAGACTCTGCTGGATTCAGTTGAATGTTTCTTTAGAGAGAAACAGAGAGACTTGTCTCGACTGCAGCTCTGCTGTCGCTCAGACTAACTTTACTTTCACTTCAGGAGAAGTGAGTCTGCAGCTCTCCTCTTTCAGAGTTGCTCCTCCTCTCAGTGAAGCTCTGTGAAGGAGCTTTTACTGCCTCTTTAGGAAACACCCTGACATTCAAACATCAGTTTGACTTTTTACTTCTTATTCCTTCTTATTGTGTTTTTTGTGTGTGTTAAATCTGAAATACTGTGTTTTTTTACACATTTTAAAGGTTTGTGTGTATTCTTTTAAACATCCTGCTGTCTTTGCTAGATTACATCTTGATGAGATTAACTGGTTAAATAAAATAACAATAATAATAAAATATTATTATTATATAATAAAGTATACAGCAGCCAAAAGACAAACAAGTGCAAACAGACAACACAACAGAAGAGGTCAGTGTGAGATATTCTAGAAGAAGCAATAAGAAGTACTCATCATGCAGAATTATATATTTCATATTATTGAAGCATTAATGAGTTCATCACTTTAAAGGTGAACTTTATAAACTGCTGCTAGTTTAATCTACAATAATACATCATCGTTTATTAGTTGATAATATTTCATTTTAATAATCTAAAGAAACTAAAGTTATTAAATAAACGTAGTGGAATACAATGTACAATATTTCCCTCTGAGATGTTGAGGAGGAGAAGTAAAGTACCTCCAAAGTATACTTTAGTGTAGTACTTGAGTAAATGTACTTACTTTCCACCACCGGTTGTTAAAAGGTGTATTTTTCCACTTTCGTTGGAGCTAGGCTAGCAGTTTCCCTCTGTTTCCAGTCTTTGTGCTAAGCTAGGCTAATCACCACTTTTCTCACCTGGCTCCCAAAATCTCTCCAAGATAATACTATCTACTGTACTGTACTACTACTGTACTACTGCTGTACTACTACTGTACTACTACTGTACTACTGTAGATGATACATGTTGAAGTAAATACTTCAACATTGATGATAATAAAGGATTATCTCATCTGATGCTAACGACTAGCAGCTGATTAACATGATTAATAATTCAGTTCATATCAATGTTGTGGAACAATGTTTGTATTTTTTAATGTTTATCTGGATTATATGTGAATTGTATTTAGTTTTATTTTATTTTAGACTTCAGGAGTTATTTTCTTATTCAGGTAAACATTCTGTTTGTACGTTTATTTAACACAAAGACGGAAAATTATTCTAAAAATTACAGTTTATTTTTATGACATGTTGATGTATTAAAAAATATTTTTAAAGTTATTCATAAGAGTTTGAGGTAAAACTTTAAAGTTCTGTTCTTTAATCATCTTTAAGGGAAATGAAGTGAAACAGAAACACGTTGAAGTTTTAAGTTTAAGTTAAACTTTGACGTTTGTACAAAAACAAGAAAGTATTTCTGAAATAAATCTACTTTTTCTCTGATTTTGTGAATTCTCAACGTCCTCAACTGAGATTTAACTTCTTTAGTTTTAGTACAACGTCACAGATTGAGAAGGAGGATGAAGTACTCTTACTCTCAAGTATATACAAGTACAAGTACATCTGTGCTCTGAGTAATCGTGACACCATTTCTCACTATTTTCACTATTTTTACAAACAAAACAATCAATCGATTGATGGAGAAAATAATAATAAAATGCATGAATAATAATAATCTAATGATAGAATATATTATAGTACAACAGTCACAGTTTGAATACTTTTACAAAATGTTACTGATTATACTGACATACTTTTACTGAAGGAACATTTTTATGTAACAGAGTATTTTGTGTGATACTAATCATTTTTAATTAAAACATATTTTTACAGTGTGATCTTAACTCCACTTTATTTATTTATATATAGAACCTTTCATACAAACATGCAGCCAAAATTGCTTCACATAGAAAATAAAATAAAATTATAAGAAAAATTATAAGAAAATATGAAAAGGATACTTTAACAATACTATAACAAATATGTACAGTATAAATATATATATATATATATATATATATATATATATATATATATATATATATATGATATATCATTTTAATGTTTACTTAAGTAAAGGATCTAAATTCTTGTAGTTCCGCCTTCCGGCCGACAGAGGGCGCAGCACCTGCATTGTTTTCCTTCTCAACTTCCGCCTGTGGATTTAAACTTCCGCCGGAAGTCTGATCGGTCTCTTTTACCAGGCCGATCCAACATGGTGGGTATTTTTCGCATGCCTACCTGACTAATCTAAACTAATCCTCGCGTTCTGAGGCTGTTTGTTTATCACTAATTTAATCCACGGACACCGGAAAGTTTAATTCACCAGAATATCAAAGTATTGACGTTAGATGACTCGAATAAGAGCGATTAGTTTGCGGTATTGTAGCTGAGAAACTGCCGCTAGGAGAAGGAGCGGAGCCGCTGAATGAGAAGCGGTTCTCAGTCAAATTCATATCTGTCTAAAGAACCGGAACGGCAGAATAATAATGTCGTTCATTGGGTTAAAACACGGGCATTTAAAGCGTTTAACCGCTAATAAATATCACCCACGGTTAGCTTACGAGGCTAAACTGGAGTTAGCTTCGGCTAGCAACCGTTACCGAGCATTTCACCGGGAAACACTGGTTTAAACATCTCCGGTCTGATCGGTGGTCGTCTAAATAATACGAACATGAAGCCGAAGTGTTGTGTAGTTTATCGGCGTCTTATTGTTTATGACGACATGTATGTGAACCACGATGGTTGGTCTCATTCATTCAGGTAATATTACGTCACATTTATATGTAATGCTCCACATGTCTGAAGATGGAGATGAACGAGACTTATGCAAAAATATATCTTAAAATTCACATTAGCAAAGATATTCATAGCTGATCTGTCTCTTTCAAAATGTGTTGACTGAAATCTGCACCAAGATGGCCGCCTGAGATTTCTTTATTTAAATTGTAATAGACTGTTTTGTGTTCTTCCTTCAGGGACGAGTCAGGACCAAGACGGTGAAGAAGGCCGCCCGGGTCATCATCGAGAAGTACTACACCCGACTGGGGAGCGACTTCCACACCAACAAGAGGGTCTGTGAGGAGATCGCCATCATCCCCAGCAAGAAGCTCCGCAACAAGATCGCCGGGTCAGTTTAACACGTTTAAATAGTTTATATGATAACGTCTGTTTACTTCCTGTATCGAAAGTGTTCATGACGTCCTCGTCGTCAGGTCATTGATAGTACAGGAAGATCAACCTGAGAGCCTTTCCCGTGTTTGAAGGATCCTCTGTACCTCTCAGACCCTGAAGCTCTCACACAGCTGTAGACCGTAGACCTGAAGTTTCCTCCGTGAGCTCTGGTTACACCCACTTCCTGTTCCGTGCGGATGTTCACGTCTCTGTGATGCTCACTTGCTGCTGCAGGTATGTGACACATCTGATGAAGAGGATCCAGAGAGGTCCAGTCAGGGGAATCTCCATCAAACTGCAGGAGGAGGAGCGAGAGAGGAGGGACAACTACGTACCCGAGGTCAGTGAACGCACCGCGAACGCACCTGAGACACCGTGGTGGTTCTTTGGTTCCACCATAAACACAGGAGAGGTTAACCTGGCGGTGACTGGGACGTCTGTTAATAACACAAGTGAAACCTTCAGAGAGACGTCGTGGTTCTCTGGTCGTCCTTTGAGCTGCAGTTTGTAGAGAAAATGTAAAATATTGTGAGTTATTGATTGTTTTCCTCTGAACTATAAGCGGTTCTGTCATCGTTTACATTCTATGGAAACGTCACAATCACACCTAGAAGTAGAGAACTTAAACCGGTTCTAACAGTTCTAATGACGTAAATCATTAAATAAGAACAAACAAGTTTAATTTCTTTGATCATTTATATTATAAAAATTGGAAAACAATGGAATCTAAATATCCAACATTGTTCACAAGTGTTACCGATGGTCGGGGGAAATGAGGCTTTAAATATTAATATTATAAATATTAAACTATTCACATGTTTCAGCCTCTCTCCTCCTCTCTCTTCCTCTTTCCTCTCATCTCCTCTCCCCTCCTCTCTCCTCTCTCCTCTCCTCTCTCCTCTCCTCTCTCCTCGTCACATGACTGTTGGTCTCAGATGAATCAATCATGACGTCATAGTTTCTCTGAGGAGTTCACTTTAATGTTTTTACACAATCATGTTAAAGTGAACTCTTTATTAGAGGAGAGATTATAATGAGACATGAAGAATAAAATGTTATAGATGAAACATCACTATTTTAACTTTTTGACCACGAGCGACGACCAATTGGTCGTTCAGTGGGCCGAACAGAACCGAGCCGGTACCGAAGAAAGCTATTTTCGGTAGCAAATATAATATTTCCACAACCATGGAGCATACCGTTTGAACGAAGAATTTCTCATGAACCGAAGCATGTGTAACACTTTACACACTCAACACAATAAAACACGATCTACGACAACATTCCTAGCCTCGTGCTAAATATCGTCACTTTTTCGCGTTCATTCGGTCGACATACGCACCCGAAATAGTCCCTCAAAAGACGAAAATCAACCGGAGAGCTTAAAGCTAGGTAGTTAGCAGCCGTAGCATTCAAGCACACGTCGAACCCACATCTCCAATTCCCTCTCTGGGAAACCCTTCAAAGTTGACCGGGGGAACAGCAGCCCCCAGCAACGATAACTCAGCCAAATAATTATGGGATGGTACTCACAGTTTTGAAGCAAAATCATCAAACAGTGTCCTTATAGTCCTTTTTGACCGCAGAAACGGCTCCTGCTGTCCATTTCAGTTGTAAAAAACGCTGTGAAACAAAGGAAGGGGGGTCACACACGCCGGGGGAGAAGTTTGCAGCGAGGGAGTCTCAGCTGTTTACGCGCCAGCTCTTCGGCTTAGATCGGATTTTTTCGGAAAACTAAAGACTTCCTGGTAAATCTGTTGACGCCATTCGATTGGCCACATGCAGCCACGTGCACAGAGCGAAAAAAAACGAAAATCGACCAATCAGGGGCTCTACAACGGCCCAATACACACCAGCTATTGCACAATCCTCCCGTAGCTCGCCGGCCTGGAGAGCTTTGGAGACGGTTCCAGCTCTCCAAAATGATTTCTAACTGCTGTATGTGATAGATTGTGCATGTAGAAGGATAAAGGAAGTTAAATATATAGTTATTTAGGTTGTAAAAGTACAATGGAACAGCTGGAGAGGCTGTTTCTCACATGACGACCTCTCGTGACCTCTCGTACACGTTTATGTCTCTTGCTCTGGCCTACTTCACTCTATTCACTCCAATTCTTTTGTGGGTGACTACTGCCATCGTTTGCTATGATGGTGGGTGGGTTTTAGGCACTCCTCTGCCTAATTTAATATTGCATTATGAATAATAGTGCTTTCTCACCATACGAATTTGACATAGGGCTGTGTTCCATCTTCAGCAGCCATTAACCAGTAATGTACTGAACCTATTTACTCAAATCATATGAGCAAACCCTTCTTAGTGTTAATAATTCTTTGGAATGTTTCAAATAGACCTTGTAGTTGGAGTGTAGGGCCCTTTGAGTATGTGTAAAAAGGTTAATCCTCATCTTGGTTCCCTTTTCTGACTGAAGCGTTTGTCACACATGATGTGTTCAAGGACCGTCGGAGAGATGAAACTGATGATATATATTTTTTTACATCTTCTGGCTGATAAACGATGTAGTTTAAACACGTTTCCATCCTGCTGGCAGGTTTTAGGGTTCAGATGGTTAATGGAAGCTAACGAGATGAACATATTGCAGATTTAAGAATTATAAATCAGATTTATGTTAAAGTATTAATTGATCATATATTTACCAGATATAACTGCTGATAACGAGAGAAAAGCTGCTCACTGAATAAACTAGTTATATGTATATATTAGTGCTGGGCAACGATTACAATGTTTAATCTCATTGTTATGGCAAAGTTTAATAATTAATTCAAAAGTAGTGTATTGCTCACTTTTATTTTGAAAGCACTGCTATATGAACAAAAGGGCAATAACGTTTGTTTTACAAACACTTTAAACACATCAGGTTCTTTTTAACAGCTGTCCACCGCTCGCTGCCCGGTTCTTGTGTTAAAAATGTTAATAATAATAAAAAACTGCGTTAACTTATTTAAATTATTAAATAAATTAAATTAAATAATTGTCGGCGTTAATTAATGTGTTGGCGCGATAACTTGCCCAGCACTAATAAATATATATATATATATATATATATATATTTATATATATATATATATATATATTGATTATTTTAAAGCTGAGTATTAAAATCATATGATGTGATGCAGGCTTATAGAAGATCCTCATCACTGTGTTTGATGGATGAATACGTACTTTATTATTATTATGACATGAGACACGTGAACATTAATGTAAAGTGTTTACTTCCTGTATCGAAAGTGTTCATGACGTCCTCGTCGTCAGATCATTGATAGTACAGGAAGATCAACCTGAGAGCCTTTCCCGTGTTTGAAGGATCCTCTGTACCTCTCAGACCCTGAAGCTCTCACACAGCTTTAGACCTGAAGTTTATATAAGTTTAAACCTTAAACCTGATGTTTATATAAGTTTAAACCTGATGTTTCATAAGTTTAAACCTGATGTTTATATAAGTTTAAACCTTAAACCTGATGTTTATATAAGTTTAAACCTTAAACCTGATGTTTATATAAGTTTAAACCTTAGACCTGATGTTTCATAAGTTTAAACCTTAGACCTGATGTTTCATGAGTTTAAACCTTAGACCTGATGTTTCATGAGTTTAAACCTTAGACCTGATGTTTCATAAGTTTAAACCTTAGACCTGATGTTTCATGAGTTTAAACCTTAGACCTGATGTTTCATGAGTTTAAACCTTAGACCTGATGTTTCATGAGTTTAAACCTGAAGTTTATATAAGTTTAAACCTGAAGTTTATATAAGTTTAAACCTTAAACCTGATGTTTATATAAGTTTAAACCTGATGTTTCATAAGTTTAAACCTGAAGTTTATATACGTTTAAACCTTAAACCTGATGTTTATATAGGTTTAAACCTTAAACCTGATGTTTATATAAGTTTAAACCTTAAACCTGATGTTTATATAAGTTTAAACCTTAAACCTGATGTTTCATCAGTTTAAACCTTAGACCTGATGTTTCATGAGTTTAAACCTTAAAGTTCCTTTTAAAGCTCTCGTCGTACTTTGAAGATATTTTACACTGAAATACTTCAAAAACATCAAAACCTTTAATTTTTATGAGGGAATAGTTTTCCTAAATTAGATAAAACTAGAAACGTAAACTCAGAGTGAGTTTAGTTGAGTTAAAATATTTTGAACATAAATCATTTTCCCTTCCATCCTGAGGAGGTCCGAGGTCGTCGTGTTCGTCTCAATCTAAACATAAATCTGAATATAATCTTTGTTAATGTCGTACATCTGAGGCTCATCGTAGCGCTGCAACTATTATATATTTATATAATTATCTTTATTAGCGATTGATCTGATTATTTTATCTACAGTTTAGTCTAAAGAAAGTTAGAAACTATTAAATGTCCCAACATATTGAATTGACTTAAATGTTGAAACGTTGAACAGCAGAAATGACTTCAATGATTTATGGATTATTATAAATATCTACAGATTAATGTTCTGCTGAAGCTCGACTCAAATGTTCAATGAAATGATGCATTCAGGGACAGAGAGGGAGGAGGAAAAAGGAGACACAGATGAGACGTTGTGCTGTAACTCATATCTGTGTGTTTACCTGGTTCTTGTAGTTTACCCGTGTTGTTCGCGTGTGCCTGTGTTGTTCGCGTGTGCCTGTGTTGTTCGCGTGTGCCTGTGTTGTTCGCGTGTGCCCGTGTTCGCGTGTGCCCGTGTTGTTCGCGTGTGCCTGTGTTGTTCGCGTGTGCCCGTGTTCGCGTGTGCCCGTGTTGTTCACGTGTGCCCGTTGTTCTCGTGGTGTACCCGTGTGGTTCTTGTGTGTTTACCCGTGTGTTTACCCGTGTGGTTCTTGTGTGTTTACCCGTGTGGTTCTTGTGTGTTTACCCGTGTGGTTCTTGTGTGTTTACCCGTGTGGTTCTTGTGTGTTTACCCGTGTGGTTCTTGTGTGTTTACCCGTGTGGTTCTTGTGTGTTTACCCGTGTGGTTCTTGTGTGTTTACCCGTGTTGTTCTTGTGTGTTTACCCGTGTTGTTCTTGTGTGTTTACCCGTGTGGTTCTTGTGTGTTTACCCGTGTGGTTCTTGTGTGTTTACCCGTGTGGTTCTTGTGTGTTTACCCGTGTTGTTCTTGTGTGTTTACCCGTGTGGTTCTTGTGTGTTTACCCGTGTGGTTCTTGTGTGTTTACCCGTGTTCTTGTGTGGTTACCCGTGTGGTTCTTGTGTGTTTACCCGTGTGGTTCTTGTGTGTTTACCCGTGTGGTTCTTGTGTGTTTACCCGTGTTGTTCTTGTGTGTTTACCCGTGTTGTTCTTGTGTGTTTACCCGTGTTGTTCTTGTGTGTTTACCCGTGTTGTTCTTGTGTGTTTACCCGTGTGGTTCTTGTGTGTTTAACCGTGTGGTTCTTGTGTGTTTACCCGTGTTGTTCTTGTGTGTTTACCCGTGTTGTTCTTGTGTGTTTACCCGTGTTGTTCTTGTGTGTTTACCCGTGTTGTTCTTGTGTGTTTACCCGTGTGGTTCTTGTGTGTTTACCCGTGTGGTTCTTGTGTGTTTACCCGTGTTGTTCTTGTGTGTTTACCCGTGTTGTTCTTGTGTGTTCTACCCGTGTGGTTCTTGTGTGTTTACCCGTGTGGTTCTTGTGTGTTTACCCGTGTGGTTCTTGTGTGTTTACCCGTGTGGTTCTTGTGTGTTTACCCGTGTGGTTCTTGTGTGTTTACCCGTGTGGTTCTTGTGTGTTTACCCGTGTGGTTCTTGTGTGTTTACCCGTGTTGTTCTTCTTGTGTGTTTACCCGTGTTGTTCTTGTGTGTTTACCCGTGTTGTTCTTGTGTGTTTACCCGTGTGGTTCTTGTGTGTTTACCCGTGTGGTTCTTGTGTGTTTACCCGTGTGGTTCTTGTGTGTTTACCCGTGTTGTTCTTGTGTGTTTACCCGTGTTGTTCTTGTGTGTTCTACCCGTGTGGTTCTTGTGTGTTTAACCGTGTGGTTCTTGTGTGTTTACCCGTGTGGTTCTTGTGTGTTTACCCGTGTGGTTCTTGTGTGTTTACCCGTGTGGTTCTTGTGTGTTTACCCGTGTGGTTCTTGTGTGTTTACCCGTGTGGTTCTTGTGTGTTTACCCGTGTTGTTCTTGTGTGTTTACCCGTGTTGTTGTTCTTGTGTGTTTACCCGTGCGGTTCTTGTGTGTTTACCCGTGTGGTTCTTGTGTGTTTACCCGTGTGGTTCTTGTGTGTTTACCCGTGTGGTTCTTGTGTGTTTACCCGTGTTGTTCTTGTGTGTTTACCCGTGTTGTTGTTCTTGTGTGTTTACCCGTGTGGTTCTTGTGTGTTTACCCGTGTTGTTCTTGTGTGTTTACCCGTGTGGTTCTTGTGTGTTTACCCGTGTTGTTCTTGTGTGTTTACCCGTGTGGTTCTTGTGTGTTTACCCGTGCGGTTCTTGTGTGTTTACCCGTGCGGTTCTTGTGTGTTTACCCGTGCAGGTGTCGGCTCTGGACCAGGAGCTCATTGAAGTTGATCCCGACACAAAGGAGATGCTGAAGCTGCTGGTGAGTCTTCAGTTTACAGTTTACTGCAGTAGGAAGTAACCGAGGTACTTGTACTTCAGTATTTAAATATTCTACGCCATACATTCATCTGACAGCTGCAGAGTGTTTATAAAATGTATTCTATGTGATATTAAAGTACTGCTTACATTCCTAAAGTGTGGTATTAGTACCTCTACCACTGATTACTAGAGTTATGTATTAATACCTCATCAGAGCAGCACAGTCAGTATAAAGAGTTATTTAAAATAAACTGAAGGATTGAGATTAAATATCTAAATATAAAACTCTGAGGTAAAGTCTGGACAGAAATCCTCAGTTTTTATGTTTTAATATTTAACGTGTTAAACGTTCTTTGATGCTTCAGAACATCAAAGGAAACATAACGAGCTGCTATGAATGATGATCAAACTTTATAGTTAACAATCAGACGCTTAACTTAAAAACAAGTTGTTTAAAGTGTTTACTTCCTGTATCGAAAGTGTTCATGACGTCCTCGTCGTCAGATCATTGATAGTACAGGAAGATCAACCTGAGAGCCTTTCCCGTGTTTGAAGGATCCTCTGTACCTCTCAGACCCTGAAGCTCTCACACAGCTTTAGACCGTAGACCTGAAGTTTCCTCCGTGAGCTCTGGTGTAGAGGTCTCAGACCAGCCCTGAACCTGTATGAGCTCTGGTGTAGAGGTCTCAGACCAGCCCTGAACCTGTATGAGCTCTGGTGTTGAGGTCTCAGACCAGCCCTGAACCTGTATGAGCTCTGGTGTAGAGGTCTCAGACCAGCCCTGAACCTGTATGAGCTCTGGTGTAGAGGTCTCAGACCAGCCCTGAACCTGTATGAGCTCTGGTGTAGAGGTCTCAGACCAGCCCTGAACCTGTATGAGCTCTGGTGTTGAGGTCTCAGACCAGCCCTGAACCTGTATGAGCTCTGGTGTTGAGGTTCTTCTTCTGTTCTTCAGGACTTCGGCGGTCTGTCTAACCTGCAGGTGACCCAGCCGACCGTCGGCATGAACTTCAAGCAGCCTCGAGGAGTCTAGACGTCTGTAAAGTATCTTACTAATAAAAACCCTCCGGGGACGAAAAGCCTGCTGATTGGTCGACTCCACTCTGTTTACTCTTTATTCATTTAACTTTCTTTAGAGAAAGACGGTGAAGTTCATAAAGGTTCACTTTGTTTCTGGTTCACTGTGTTTAATATCAGAAGCTTCTGTAACTCATAGAAGTGATTTAAAGGTTTTAATCATTTTATTATTTATGTTATAGTTTCACTCTGAAGATAAAAGTGTTTTAACTTCATTTAAACCTCGTTCTTCATCATTTACAGTATGAAGATGAAGGATTTTAAGTAAAATTACATATTTAGGTGATTTTGGTTGAGAGAAAAAAGGCCTGGTGTATTTTATATTGGTCAGGTAATGAATAATGATAATAATAATAATAATAATGACTTTAAAGCACAAACAAACCGTCTCAATCCACAAAAAACATCTTTCTTTTCTCCCAGTTTTCTAGATTATGAAACTTTAAATAAGTCGTGTATAATTATATAAGTATACAAGTATAATTATAAAACCTGTTTATTATTTCAAACATGATTTTAATAAACCAGTAAATCAAAGAAGAGTCTTCAGATAAAACACCTTTAATGCAACAATGAATATTCACAAGTTTATACATAAATAAACATGTTAAAACAGACTCTGGGCTCCGATTGGCTCACAGACTCTGGGCTCCGATTGGCTCACAGACTCTGGGCTCCGATTGGCTCACAGACTCTGGGCTCTGATTGGCTCACAGACTCTGGGCTCTGATTGGCTCATAAGCACTTCAGCAGGAAGAAGTTACAGAAAGCTCCTCGAGGACAATCGCACATCTTCCCGATACGAGAACCTTTCCTCACCGCGCAGTGTTCTCCCAGGTCACACTGAGAACACAGAACCACACACAGAGGGAGAACCACACTCATCATTGGTGTGAGGAACACGTCTTCTTATATTAGACGTAACGTTCTAAAGATGTGAACATTTCCTCCGACATGAGGAGACGGATTCTTGGTTCTTCGGCTTCACTGCAAACACGTTGGTGAGTATTTAAATACAACAGGAGTACTTGATTAAAATAGAATACTGTGTATTTAAATACAGAACTGTGTATAAACTGTGTACTCGTGTTTTTTTGCTACGTTGTACTTTAGTGCGGTATAACTGTTCAGTGTTTTAAGAATCAAAGGAAGTGGCGCCACCTTGTGTTACACAGATGTCACTGCAGATACAGATCAGAGTAATACATGGAATAAATAATGAATATATGAAATAATATATATAATCTATGTAGATAATATGATATATAAAATAAAAATATATTTTATGAATATATAAATTAATGTATAGAATAAATTGTATATAAAGTAAATGTATAAAATATAATATATAGAATAAACTAATGCATAGAATAAGTGATGAGTAAGATAAATATATATACAATAAAAAATATATTTAATGAATATATAAATATTAGTTCTGGGCAACGATTACAATTTTTAATCGCGATTAATCTCATTGTTATGGCAAAGTTCAATAATTAATTAAAAAGTAGTGTATTGTGCACTTTTATTTTAAAGTACTGCTATATGAACTAAAGTGCAATAACATCTGGTTTGTAAACACTTTAAACACATCAGGTTCTTGTTAACAGCAGTATTCCCTTTACACAGTAGCAGTTATAACACAGTTATAATGATTCTGATAATAGATATTCAGCCGGTGTTCATAACTTTATCTTCATGTGTAAGAGATGATATTTAAATATAAACCTTGAACACTACAAACCTATCTACGTCATGTTTTTATGTTTGTTAAATTCTCAGTAGTAATAACTAAATGATGCTTATTATACATATTACAAACAAAACACTTTAAAAACTCTAAAAAATTATTTAAATGAATCATTTATTTTTTTTGTATTTTGGTCAGATACGTATGCAACGCTGATTACCATAATTTTGATTCAGTTCTGGAATTTTTTTGAATACATTTTTTTTTTTTCACTTTCACAGGTAACGCGGGCAGGTTGAGGAAGGTCCTCTGCCTTCTTTGTTATGCTGTCACTCATGGTGACACGCCCCTCTCAGTTGATGCCACGCCCCCCACGCTAGATCAGGGTCAAAAGTCTGAACTGAAAAAAAGATTTGGAACCGGAAAAAAAAAAATTTGAATCTGAAAATATAAAATCTGAAAGTGAAAAATATAAGAACTCAAATATCAAAATATATATGAAAGTGAAAAATTAAAAAAAAAAAAAAAACTTACAGAACTGAATCAAAATGATATTCAACCCAAAAAAACTTTTCATTCATTATTTTTATTTTGAATACATTGCTGTATTTTTCAATGTTCAAGACCACAACTTGAACTTTCAGGTAAAAAAATGTTTTTCAAATAAACAAGTTTTGACCTGGATTTAGCTCCATAGGTGTTGGTCTTCTAGAGGTAAATATAATAAATAATAATGTGTATATGAGAGACTCACAGAGGGGACTTGTCCGTACTTCTTCTCCCACGGATTGATCCTCTTCGTCTGAAGCTTCTCCAGAACCTCATGCAGAGCTCCCAGCTACACACACACACACACACACACACACACACACACACACACACACACACAGTCACAGAGAGACACACACACACACACAGTCAGAGAGACACACACACACACACACAGTCACAGAGAGACACACACATGAACTCACACACACACACACACACACACACACACACACACACACACACACAGTCACAGAGAGACACACACACACACACACAGTCACAGAGAGACACACACACATGAACTCACACACACACACACACACACACAGTCACAGAGAGACACACACACACAGTCACAGAGAGACACACACACACACACAGTCACAGAGAGACACACACACATGAACACAGTCACAGAGAGACACACACACATGAACACACACACACAGTCACAGAGAGACACACACACACAGTCAGAGAGAGACACACACACACACACACACAGTCAGAGAGACACACACACACACACAGTCACAGAGAGACACACACATGAACTCACACACACACACACATGAACTCATACACAGTCACAGAGAGACACACACATGAACTCACACACACACACACACACACACAGTCACAGAGAGACACACACACACACACACACAGTCACAGAGAGACACACACACATGAACTCACACACAGTCACAGAGACGCACACACACATGAACACACACACACACACACACACACACACACACAGTCACAGAGAGACACACACACACAGTCACAGAGAGACACACACACATGAACACACACACACATGAACACACACACAGTCACAGAGAGACACACACGCATGAACACACACACACATGAACACACACACAGTCACAGAGAGACACACACACATGAACACAGTCACAGAGAGACACACACACACGAACACACAGTCACAGAGAGACACACACACATGAACACACACAGTCACAGAGAGACACACACACATGAACACAGTCACAGAGAGACACACACACATGAACACACAGTCACAGAGAGACACACACACATGAACACACACAGTCACAGAGAGACACACACACATGAACACACACACAGTCACAGAGAGACACACACACATGAACACACACACAGTCACAGAGAGACACACACGTCATAAAGCTTCCATCTTCCAACAGATTAAAATTACTGCATCAAACACCAGCAGTGCTACATTTAGTATTGTACTTAAACACAGTTCTGAGGTACTTGTACTTAACGTGAATATTTCCTGTTACTACGTCTCAGAGGTGAGTATTGTAATTTTTACTGCTCGGGCTAATATTACAAAATATAATAATTATGTATTATTATTTATTAAGGAACATCACAACATATAAACTAACATTAAAGTGATGAAGACATTAATGCATCAATAATTATAATAATATAATATGTATTCTGCATAATGAGCACTTTTACTTTTGGTACTTTAAGTTTATTTGGAAGTAAAAAATAAATAAAGTCCTTTAGTTAATGTTTCTGAGAAGCATTTTAATCACCAACTGTCAGATTGTTATTAGTATATATTAAATATTAAATAGTATATATTAAACAGAACATATTCTGGAAACAATAAACATCTAAAATATTGCTGAATAATTGAATAATGGATTAATCCTTACAGATTTTATTTATTACTAAATACTATTATTATAAACTATTAAATTGGTTATGGCCAAAAAACCCAAATTGAACACGAATAAATAAGACAATGTGGAACAGGTGGTGGAGAGGAGGACTCTGAAGAAACGTATCATATTGGATCACCAGGACCACCTCCTGCAGGGACAGACTGATCCAGCTCCGCTGTCACAAGGACAGACACAGGAGGACATTCTGCTATAAGACGTTATAACAAATCACATGTGGACAGATCATCATCCTTCACAGGACTACAACACTTGCTGTTGTTGTTGGTGATCCTGCACTACTGTTCAGTTTGTTTAGTTTACCTAGTTGTTCATTTGATATCATTCTAATTCATCGTATATACTGTGCATTTTAATTTTATTCTATTTCATCTTATTTTTTTTAAATTCTATTTCTTCAATTCAATATCTGCTCTGTTATTTTATTGTACTGTATATATTGTGCATTTCCATTCCTCATATTTTATTCTACTCTGTAACTTGCTGCTGCTACAAACAAAAAGTTTATATCTATCTATCTATCTAAATAATAAATAATACATCTCATAGTCTTAAAGCTAAAACAGAAAAATGAATAAAGATTTAGACTCATGATTAATAATGTGATTAAAAGTACTACTAAGTGCAGTAATTTAGTACTTCTACGCAGTATTCTACGCAGTAACTGACCAGTCTGTTGGAGTTGGAGTAGCCGTAGTCCTGGACGTCCCGCTCATCCCTCTCGTCCCTCTCGGCTTCCGTACTTCCCGTCGGGCAAAGCGCGGACAGCAGCGCCGCGAGCAGCACAGCTCGCGCCCACATGATGCCAGAAAAAAAGTCAGGAGAACAAAGTTCCGCGAGCTGCGTTTCTGTCTCTGCTCCAGCTGTTTGTGGCTCACGCGCTGCTCCGCCGCTCGCGGGATGTTTGGGTAGACGGCCCCGCCCACCTTTCAGCCTCCAGACGACGTCACGGGTGTGACATATATAATATAATATTATATATAATAATATTATATAATTATAATAAATATATGACACCTTTCAGAACAAAATTACAAATACAGTAAATTGAATCCCAAGGCTTTAAGAATAAAACATTAAAGATACATCTTAGACTAATCAATAAACAAATGATTGAACGTTTTGTCAACTTTGATTTAATATATTTTAGTTTGAGTTAAATTATAATGTTGAAAATCAATTAAAACACAAGAACATTAATGGATTATTAGATAATTTTATTTATTTAAGATGATCTATAATTCTGAAAACTAAAACTCTATTCATGACTATATAGGGCCTTAAATGTACTTTTTCCGGTGTGGTATTAGTACTTTTACTGTAACACAGTATTTGTACAGTGTGGTATTAGTACTTTTATTGTAACAGAGGATTTATACTGTATGGTATTAGTACTTTTACTGTAACAAAGTATTTTTACAGCGTGGTACTAGTACTTTTTCTAGAACACAGTATTTATACAGTGTGATATAAGTACTTTTACTGTAACATAGTATTTTTACTGTGATGTATTACTACTTTTACTATAACAGTATTTGGACAGTGTGATATTAGTACTTTTACTGCAGTAAAGAATACTTCCTGAATTATACAGTTAATGTTTAAAACACAAATCACAGATGATTCAATAAAGACTTTAATACTTTAGTGAGACATTAGATGAAGACTTTAATACTTTAGTGAGACATTAGATGAAGACTTTAATACTTTAGTGAGACATTAGATGAAGACTTCCTCGTTCAAGATTACGTGGATAACATACTGTACGTTTCTCTCAGTACATTTCTGTAGTTTTCCTACATCTTTGTACACAGAAGTTTCAGTTGGCTGCATTCTGCAGCCTCACCACTAGATGGCGCCAGATCCTCCACACTGGACCTTTAACGTTTGTGAACTGACTCGACTGGTTTCACTCCACAGTTGTCCGAATGTCTCGAGCGTTTTTATAAATGTGGTTCATCATTGATTTAGGAACAAATACCTCCAGAACTAAAGACATTTAATCAATCAAACTTTATTTCAGATAAGACAGAACATTAAATATAATACTTACATTTGATATTCTGAGCATGTTAGCATTTAGCTCTAAACACCACATTCTTGTTTCAGTGTGTATTTATGTGACATCATCTTTTTGTTTGTTGGACTAAACCGGAGGATTCTGAGATAATTGATTTTTGTTGATTTGTGATGTGTTTTTTTTAACTTTGTGATGATCTCAGACTTTTTATTGACGACCACCGACTGAGCGGATTGTTTTGGGTAAACATCCGGCCTCCAAATCCTCCTGTTGTCAGCGAGGCATTAGAGTGAGACTCAGAGCTGACAAAGATCCACTATAAATAAACCTGCAGACAGAAGAGAGGGTTTAAAAACCCGTCTCCAGGGCACGATTTGGTCTGCGATTGTCTCCGAATGTCCCCATCATCACAGCCACCCAAAAATATCCTGCTGACTGGCAGAGAAAGTGAGGATGAAAGCTGTTGGTATTCACTGCAGAGAGGATGAGGATGCAGCTCTGCATCTTTTGATCATTTCTTCTTCTTCTTCTTCTTCATCTGTGGGTGTTTGATCCTCCGCTGGGCTCTGGGCCATTCTCCCTCTCACTCTTCTTCTATTAAACAAGTTTCTTTTCAACATGGAGTTGCTTAAATAAGCAGCTGAGGCTCGAGTCTTTCCTTTGAGGATTACTGTTTTGTGCACGTTGATGCATCTTTACCCGCAGAGAGCCGAGGGAATGAGGAGTCATCAGGGAAACGCACCTCGGCTTTGTCCTTTAGCTTTATTTTAGTTTTATTTAGCTTTATTTTGAAAGTGTGTACTAGAGAGGAGACAGGAAATGACTGGAGGGACGACCTCGTCAGCATCTCAAACCCAGAGGTCACCACGATGCCCAACTTGTGGGTTGTTGTGGCTCATTTCTGGCACGTCTGGTTGCCGGATGATGACGATGATGATGGTGATGATCACCCTAACACTGACCACAAAAAGACTCAAAACGACCTCAAAGAGGCTGCGTGGTTTCTACTTGTTTTGTGTCTTTCTCATGAGGATGATGTACCATGAGCTGCCCAAGTAAACTGGTTAAATTGTGAAGACCAACACGGTCCCAAAGTTCATCTGAGAGCTCCGACATGGAGGAGATTCTCTTTGCAGATAAACAAAATAAAATAAGTTGAAATGAAGAAGGATCAGTTTCTCTGTGAAGCTCTCAAGGGGAAGAGAAATCCAGCTCCATCAAACCAGAGGACGAGAAACACATCCAGAAATGTCCTCTGATCTCACCGGTACGGAGGAATAATTACCTCGTGGTATCTTTTAATTGGAGCTCCTCACCGATGTCACAGGAGCCAGATGATGAAACCCTCGTTCACGACACTGAATGGGATGACTGGGATAGTATGGATGGGATTATTCCCCTTCGTCATGTATTGAGCATTGAACAAGGATGGATCACTGAACGGGCCCAAGGAGTCGGGGGCCACTGGGCCTGAGCCTCTGTGAGAAGTGATGTTAACATTTCTTGTTGGAAAGTCAATTGAAATCACAAAAGACTCAAGACAACCACGAAGAGACGCAAAACGATTACAAAGAGACATAAAACAACTAAAAGACTCAAAACAAACAAAAACATCTCTCAAAACGAACACTAATGGGGTACAAAGGAACAAAACGACCACAAAGAGACTCAAAACCACCACAAAGAGACTCAAAACGACCACAAAGAGACTCAAAACCACCACAAATAGACTCAAAACGACCACAAAGAGACTCAAAACCACCACAAAGAGACTCAAAACCACCACAAAGAGACTCAAAACGACCACAAAGAGACTCAAAACCACCACAAATAGACTCAAAACGACCACAAAGAGACTCAAAACCACCACAAAGAGACTCAAAACCACCACAAAGAGACTCAAAACGACCACAAAGAGACTCAAAACCACCACAAAGAGACTCAAAACGACCACAAAGAGACTCAAAACGACCACAAAGAGACTCAAAACCACCACAAAGAGACTCAAAACCACCACAAAGAGACTCAAAACGACCACAAAGAGACTCAAAACCACCACAAAGAGACTCAAAACCACCACAAAGAGACTCAAAACGACCACAAAGAGACTCAAAACCACCACAAAGACTGTGTGTTTCTAGTTGTGTCTTTCTCATGAGTTTGAGGCGTCGGTGTCTTTTACATGTCTCTGATCAGAGACCTGTTGTCTTATAACACATGAATACATGAAGACTCTGCGTCATCAGTTGGGGCATCATGTTTGCTTATTTCATTCACGTCATTGTGTTTTATTTTCCACAATGGGAGCTGTAACTAAAACACTTCTGTCTGTCTGAAGTCTTCACAGACTAACCGGAGAGATGTTCCAGCATCCCGACATGGAGGAAAAGAGGATTTATGAGTTTGAATCCCTGAAGTTTTAGGAGAGAAGAAGTGTCCGTCAGAGGATTAACACGACGGCAGCTTTACTCTCCAGAGGAGACGCAGCGTGAAGAACGTCTTATATAACGTTCTCAGTGACGGTCAGAATAAACTTCACTTCTACTAAACAGTCTGACAGGAAGAACGTTTGTTTGCAAAAGAGCTGGACTCAAAAAAATAAAAGTCAGCAGTTTTGAGGACGGAGCTTCATGAAAGCTGTGACGTTGACAGGAAGTCGTTATCCGTCCGGGCTTTGATCCAAAGAAGCTCCTCGTCTCTTTGAAGCTCATCAGAGCTCCGCTGGTTCACAGCAGAGCTCTGATGCTGAAGACGTTAATGAGCTTTTTATTTTGTGCTGATAAAGTGGCGTTTATAATCACGACTCTGGAAACATGGTGGTGGAGTCTATCCAGTGTATATAACCTATCAAGCAAAGCATTATGGGATGTCTGATGGTCTCCTTGTTACTCATAAGAAACTCCTACAGCAGGTTTATGAAACATTGGATATTTAATTATAATAATTTATAAGAAAACATGTTTTTATATGTAAAAGGAGTATAAAGTACCAAAAGAAGAGAAAGTACTTCAGTAAATGTACTAGATAATATGAGATGAATGAGATTCAATGTGATGAACTCAACGTATGAAATAGTTTAAAATCGTCTCAGAAAAGAGGATAAAAATAAAAAGTATGAATAAAGTTTCATCATTATCTCTTCACTCAAGAAAGTAACACAGCGCCATCTACTGGAGCTGTGTTTACATGCACTACATTTAATATATATATATATATATAAATATATGAATATATAAATATATAAATATATAAATATATAAATATATAAATATATAAATATATAAATTTATATATTTATTTTTTTAACATCATGACACGAGTTCATAAAAAACAAACATTATTTTATTTCTGAATCCTGAGTTTACCTTTAATAAAATCTAGAAGATTTGAATGATTCTTTTAACATCATTTCACTCCTGACATCCCAAAATGTAAACATCTCGTCTCTCCTGCTCACTGATTGGTGGATCGGTCCGTTTCCATGGTGATGTTCTGGTCCCAGTAGCAGTACCAGTCCAGCTGTGAAGGTCTGAATAAACAATAGAGAGATTTATATCATCATTAATCTGCTTTTTGTTTTTATACCAACAATCTTCACATTGTTTTGCAGTTGAAATATTTGGGATATGAACCTCCTCCCTCCTCCCTACGTCCTCCGTCCTCCCTCCTCCCTCCTCCCTCCGTCCTCCGTCCTCCGTCCTCCATCCTCCGTCCTCCCTCCTCATTCCTCTGTCCTCGTCTGGTTCTGCAGCTTGTTTCAGCCTCCTCACTCCTCCTCACCTCCTCCACTCAGCCTGCAGCCTCTCCTCACCTCCTCCTCCTCTCAGCCTGCAGCCTCTCCTCACCTCCTCCTCTCAGCCTGCAGCCTCTCCTCACCTCCTCCTCTCAGCCTGCAGCCTCTCCTCACCTCCTCCTCTCAGCCTGCAGCCTCTCCTCACCTCCTCCTCTCAGCCTGCAGCCTCTCCTCACCTCCTCCACTCAGCCTGCAGCCTCTCCTCACCTCCTCCTCTCAGCCTGCAGCCTCTCCTCACCTCCTCCACTCAGCCTGCAGCCTCTCCTCACCTCCTCCTCTCAGCCTGCAGCCTCTCCTCACCTCCTCCACTCAGCCTGCAGCCTCTCCTCACCTCCTCCACTCAGCCTGCAGCCTCTCCTCACCTCCTCCACTCAGCCTGCAGCCTCTCCTCACCTCCTCCTCTCAGCCTGCAGCCTCTCCTCACCTCCTCCTCTCAGCCTGCAGCCTCTCCTCACCTCCTCCACTCAGCCTGCAGCCTCTCCTCACCTCCTCCACTCAGCCTGCAGCCTCTCCTCACCTCCTCCTCTCAGCCTGCAGCCTCTCCTCACCTCCTCCACTCAGCCTGCAGCCTCTCCTCACCTCCTCCTCTCAGCCTGCAGCCTCTCCTCACCTCCTCCTCTCAGCCTGCAGCCTCTCCTCACCTCCTCCACTCAGCCTGCAGCCTCTCCTCACCTCCTCCACTCAGCCTGCAGCCTCTCCTCACCTCCTCCACTCAGCCTGCAGCCTCTCCTCACCTCCTCCACTCAGCCTGCAGCCTCTCCTCACCTCCTCCACTCAGCCTGCAGCCTCTCCTCACCTCCTCCACTCAGCCTGCAGCCTCTCCTCACCTCCTCCTCTCAGCCTGCAGCCTCTCCTCACCTCCTCCACTCAGCCTGCAGCCTCTCCTCACCTCCTCCACTCAGCCTGCAGCCTCTCTGAGCCTCCTCCTCTCAGCCTGCAGCCTCTCCTCACCTCCTCCTCTCAGCCTCTCCTCACCTCCTCCACTCAGCCTGCAGCCTCTCCTCACCTCCTCCACTCAGCCTGCAGCCTCTCTGAGCCTCCTCCACTCAGCCTGCAGCCTCTCTGAGCCTCCTCCTCTCAGCCTGCAGCCTCTCCTCACCTCCTCCACTCAGCCTGCAGCCTCTCCTCATCTCCTCCACTCAGCCTGCAGCCTCTCCTCACCTCCTCCTCTCAGCCTGCAGCCTCTCCTCACCTCCTCCACTCAGCCTGCAGCCTCTCCTCACCTCCTCCACTCAGCCTGCAGCCTCTCCTCACCTCCTCCTCTCAGCCTGCAGCCTCTCCTCACCTCCTCCACTCAGCCTGCAGCCTCTCCTCATCTCCTCCTCTCAGCCTGCAGCCTCTCCTCACCTCCTCCACTCAGCCTGCAGCCTCTCCTCATCTCCTCCACTCAGCCTGCAGCCTCTCCTCACCTCCTCCTCTCAGCCTGCAGCCTCTCCTCACCTCCTCCACTCAGCCTGCAGCCTCTCCTCACCTCCTCCACTCAGCCTGCAGCCTCTCCTCACCTCCTCCTCTCAGCCTGCAGCCTCTCCTCACCTCCTCCACTCAGCCTGCAGCCTCTCCTCATCTCCTCCACTCAGCCTGCAGCCTCTCTGAGCCTCCTCAACACCTCCTCAGGACTGAGAGAGGAGTCCACTTTGATCAGCTTGTCTCTGGACCTGGAGCCCTGCAGGATCAATATTATTATTATTATATGAAGACAGGCTCAGGAAGGATCAAGGAGGCACACAAAGGTGACTAGGAGACATGAGGGGAAGCAGGTGATGTTTTTCAGGACAGCGTGAGGAGTTTTTTAGGAAACCTTGTCGAGAGACACGCGACTCTTCTTCAGGTCCAGAACTTCAGCCAGGTAGCGGAGGAGCTCGGCGTTGGCCTCTCCGTCCATCGGAGGAGCCGCGATGGCGATGCCCACCGCCTCTGAGGAGACTTCTGGAAGAGCAGAAGAAGAGAGACGATGTTGTTCCCTCAGGTTGTCACGGTGACAGTGTTGCGTACTAATAAGACAGAGTGTGACCTCTGACCTGTGACCCCGCTGAGTTTGGAGCCGGGCTTCACGTGAACCACGATGGAGACGGATCCACTTTTGTCTCGGGACACCGGACAGGAAGCTTCTTCTTCTGCTGCTCCGCCTGCAGCCGCTTTACCTTTCACCTGGAGGAGTATGTTCACGCTTCATAGTACTTTATATTATAAATACCACACATCTTACACTAACAGAAGTAGCTGCTCCTGGACCAACAACATTTATACATTATATATTTACAAATGAATGAATAACTTCTGGTCTCTAATACAAACTAAGTAACATTATGAATATAGCAGTTTTACTTTCAACAGTATTTCTACACTGTGGTATATATATATATATATATATATATATATATGTATCTCCTTCTTCCACCTCTCAGTATTTACCTCTGAGATGAAGTGGAGTAATGTTATTGTATCTAAGAAGTATAAAGTAGTAGAATTGATTGATACAAAAGTAAAGTACAAGTACCTCCAACGTGTAAAGTACCTTAAGGACAGTACTTTGGTAAATACACACATATATCTCTCTCTCTCTATATATATATATATATATATATATATATATACTAGAGTATCTTCTAATAACTCACCGCTTTCTCTTTTTTGGGCATTTGTTTGTTTGTTGTCGTTAACGGACGGCGCACCGGGATGACGTCAGACCAACGGTTGAACGGTTGAACGTTTAACGACTGAAAACATTTAGATAATCTTATAAAACTACGAGTTCTACTGAAGCCCGACCATGAGAACATCCACCTGCTACGATAGCTGTTAGCTTAACGCTCAGGGAGCAGAAATGCTAACAAAAATGTAAACATCGTGACTTCCGCTTTTCAAAATACTAACTTCCGGTTTCTTTCATAGTAAAAGCCTCATTGAAAAAAACAAATGCCTGCAACGTTTTTTATGTAAATTTCCAGTTGAAACATCTGCATATATAATATAATTACAAATAATCACTTAAACATGTAAAGTATTTCTTCAACAATATTATTTCATATTTTTGTTACCTTTTTTAATACGTTTATATATATTGTATATATTATTGTTTGCAATATCTATTTATATAAAATGTATATTATATTATATTTTATTTATATTTTATATTTAAATACAAACATAATAAAATATAAATATATTAACAAATATAAATTGGTGGTAGACTGAGCTTTTGTCATATTTAATAGAAAATAATAAAATAATATCCAATTTAACATCTTATTAGCCCACAAATGAAATAATACAATCCTGCCCTAATGGCAGAAAAGTTCTTAAGTCCCTTATCAATGTAAAACATATTTAAACTAACAAATCCAGCATTAAAGACTTAACAAAACTTGGAAAATGTCGTCTAAGATTTTTATTTCCATCGAGGTAAATAAGAAAATATGTTTTTTGTGAACCTTTAATTCTAAGCCATCTTATTCTAACCACCGTCATGTTGAACCTTAAAACATGTATGTTCTTATAAATCACTGATCAGTCTCTCATTCTGCTGACATGGACCTTTATTTGGTCTCATCTTTGTTTTGTTTTTGTGTTTTATAGTTTCTGTTGTGGTTCCACATGTTTTTGATCTCACTCTTTATTTTTCTTAGCTGTAGTTTCAGTGTGTGTGGCAGCTGGGAGTGTCTGACTGGTTCCCCCTCCTCTCCAAAACCATCCAGTCCTTACAGAAAGTTTGTAGCCTGCAGACACTCGCTGAGGGAGCACGAACACACGAACACAGAGAAGAAGTGCAGCAGCACACCTGAGAGCTTCAATGGAGAGCAGCCAGAGCCAGGAGGCCGAGGACGGCTCTTACCTGTGGTGAGGAACATTCACTGAGCTGCTTTTATTCTTTGTTTGTTTGTTGCTCCTGGACGTCGCTCAGACCTTGTCCTCCATGTAGTGAAGCTTCCTTAAAGCTGGAAACAGTCC
The DNA here is from genome assembly GCA_032191485.1 of Leptoclinus maculatus. NCBI lineage: Eukaryota > Metazoa > Chordata > Actinopteri > Perciformes > Stichaeidae > Leptoclinus > Leptoclinus maculatus. The sequence continues at coordinate 10,064,959 of JAVDOI010000005.1, forward strand.
AGCTTCACATTCCTGCCGTGTAGTTGAGGGGCAGACAGGCTGAGACGTGGCAGAGCGCTCAGACCACATGAAACCAGAACAGCTGCTGGGTCACAGACTAAAACCTCCTCACCTGGACCTGGAACGTGCTGGTCCCAGTTCAGCTTACTGGTTAATGTACAGGAGGCTGCTGGGACGGAGGTCTCCCAGTCTGCAGGTTTTCATCTCCATCAGTCAGAACAGCAACTAAACTCACAAGTAGAGAGGAGACATATATATATACACATATATATATATATATACATATGTATATATATATATATGTATATATATATATACATGTATATATGTATATATATATATATATATATACACATATATATATATATACATATATATATACATATATATACATGTATATATGTATATATATATACATGTATATACACATACATTTATTGTATTACTTTAGTTACTTGATAGTAAACTAATGATGTATTATTGTAGATTAAAGTCATTAAAATGAGCTCCACCTTTATAGTGATGAGCACATTAATGCATCAATAAATATATTAAAATATATATTAATCTGTATCATCAGTACTTTTACTTTTGGTACTTTAAGTATATTTTGGTGCTCATACTTTTGTACTGTTTTGTGTACTACAGTTTGAATGCAGTACTTTTGCTTGTATTTCGACACTAGTATTATTACTTTTACTGAATCATTCATTCATTAATTGAGAAAATAAATCTGCAGATTAATTCAGAATGCAAATAATTAGCAGCCTCAAAATAGTACTTAAGTAAACACACATATCACCAGCAAGTACCACGAACAGCACAAGTATTAGTTGTAGTTGCAGTACCGGTAGCACAAGTACAAGCAGTAGAACTAGTAGAAGAAGTACTAAGAGTACTGGGCTTTTAATTTAGGGTAAAACTTTACAATTTGTTAAATTGTTTAAATGTTTTTGTTAAAACTAAACATCGTTAGCATGTTAGCATGTTAGCATGCTGGATTAAACGTGGACTCGTTGTGTATTGAAGGATCGCTCTCATAACAAACAGGTAAGCGTTTTGTTTTTTAAGTTTCTAGATTTCATTTTTTAACTTGTTCTCGTCGCGTTTGCAGTTTCCAGAGAACTCCGTCTCTCAGACGTAAATGGAGGAAACGGTACGGAGGTCTGGACGGAAACAAACTGCTGGAGCCCAATAAAGACCCAGACATGAAAGGTTTGTGTGTGTGTGTGTGTGAGTCTGTGTGTGTGTGTGTGTGTGAGTCTGTGTGTGTGTGTGAGTGTGTGTGTGTGTGTGTGTGTGTGTGTGTGTGTGTGTGAGTCTGTGTGTGTGTGTGTGTGTGTGTGTGTGTGTGAGTCTGTGTGTGTGTGTGAGTGTGTGTGTGTGTGTGTGTGTGTGTGTGTGTGTGTGTGAGTGTGTGTGTCTGTGTGTGTGTGTGAGTGTGTTAGTGTGTGTGTGAGTCTGTGTGTGTGTGTGAGTGTGTGTGTGAGTCTGTGTGTGTGTGTGAGTGTGTGTGTCTGTGTGTGTGTGTGAGTGTGTTAGTGTGTGTGTGTGTGTGTGTGTGTGTGTGAGTGTGTGTGTGTCTGTGTGTGTCTGTGTGTGTGTGTGTGTGTGTGAGTGTGTGTGTGTGTGTGTGTGTGTGTGTGTGAGTGTGTGTGTGTGTGTGTGTGTGTGTGTGTGTGTGTGTGTGTGAGTGTGTGTGTGTCTGTGTGTGTCTGTGTGTGTGTGTGTGTGTGTGTGAGTGTGTGTGTGTGTGTGTGTGTGTGTGTGTGTGTGTGTGAGTGTGTGTGTGTGTGTGTGAGTCTGTGTGTGTGTGTGTGTGTGTGTGTGTGTGTGTGTGTGTGTGTGTGTGTGTGTGTCTGTGTCTCTGTGTGAGTCTGTGTGTGTGTGTGTGTGTGTGTGTGACACCCTGTGATTAGTGGTCTGTGGCGTATCCTTTATATCCTTTAGTGGGCGGAGTCTGCTGGTATCTAAATGAAGGCCCAGTCGTCACCACAGAGCTGCAGGAATCTGTCCAACACTCTAAATCTATTTTTCTACCTTCGTTGTCCCGCAGAGACTCTGAGAAAGTGATCTGGACACTACAGACCGTTGTTGCTCAGCTACTTCTATATATTTACTATTTCATTAGGCAACAAGCTATGGAAAGCTGAAAGTGCCATTAAACACTTCTATTTGTTTTAAGAATGTTGCTTTTTGCATCGTTTTTAACCCAAAAAGTGCTGTTCTTACGCCGCTCTACATCCCAACAATGGCAGAAACTTGCAGCACTTGCGTTGGTCTGGTCTGGCTTTACTTTTGACCGATTGGTTACAGAAACTTTAGGCTTCCTGGCTCTGCAAAACAGAAGGCGGGGCTCATTACCGTGAGGAAAAACGCTGTTTAAACGGCGTGAAAAGCTTCATTTTTAAAGTCCCCGAGAAGAGCGGAGTAAAAAGCGTAATAAACTCCTTTGTGGAAACAGAGGAGTTTATTGGCACTTTCGGCTTTCCATACTAACCAACACATTCTCACTAAAAACTCGTCAAAGACAGACACTTGGTCTGTGTTACGTGCATAGTGTCCTTTCAAAATAAACGTACGTCCTCACAGGAAGTTAGATTTTCAGATTTAGTTGTGGTGGGAGGGGCTAAGATTCGATTATTGATGATATCTTTAAAGTTTCAGTGTAGTTGAATTGCATTGTTGAAAATAAAAAGAAAAAAAGAATCCACCCAAACATTTTTTTTCTGTCAGCAAAAAAAAAAGATGTTTCCAGTTGCTGTTTATTGGTCACCACCTCAGCCACATTGGTTTCATTCTTTATACTCCAGAGCTGCTTCTTGCTTAACATTCTATTCAAGGGAGCGTTTGCTCAGTACAATCCATGTGAAACATCATCTGTATTTCATGTGTTGTAAAGCCACGTTTAAAGAAGTCTTCAATGTACTCACAATCCATTCATATGTCAAATGTATGAAGAGCTGCTTCTATGACTGTTGTGTTCGACTTTCTATAGCAACTGGAAAAATCTGGTCTGTGTTATGGTTACAGATGGATGCACCAACATGTTTTATTTTTTTGTTGGTGGAAAAAAAGTTAAATAAAAAAAAATCTTGATCTTTTTTTTTTTTTTTTTTGCTCCGGGAATGGGCTTCCATAGGTTACTGTGTTGATTGATATAAAGTGTTTAAGAGATTTTATTTAATATCATCTGTCTCTGTAATTCATCATTAGAGATTAAAGCTTCAACTGGAAGATTAAAGTGTCTCATGAGGCAGACACCACACAGCTGCTGATCAAAGTGACCCATCGGTGTTTATTAGAGCTTCTTCTTCTTCTTCTTCTTCTTTTCTTCTCCGGCAGATGACGGAGTGACGACAGACGGGAACCAGCAGAGGAACCCTGAGAACCAGGTAGACCTGCTTCAACGTGCCACACCAGAGCCCTTTAAAGAGAGGGTCGTGTCGACGGAAGTTCAAAATGCTTCATCGTCACATGACTCACGTAGAATTCAGATCCAGGAAGTACTTGGCGGGAAATTTGAATGCGTAGAAATCGGTAGAACTGGGATTTCTGGTAATTGGCGGTCAATACATGAATTGATTTACAACATTCAAATAGAATCAAATTTGAGGTACTAGTACTCAGTCATTTACTTTGTATTTCTACTCCGCTACATTTATCTGACGGTTTTAGTTACTTCACTTATCGATATTTTTGATATAACGTTTTTACTGTGTGGGTTTCGTACTTAAACTGTATTAGTACGTTTACTGTAACAGAGTATTTATATGGTGTTGTATTAGTACTTTTGCTGTCACAAAGTATTTTTACTGCATGGTGTTAGTACTTTTACTGCAGTAAAGAATTGAATACTTCCTATACTGTGTTGTATTAGTACTTTTACTGCAGTAAAGGATGTAAATACTCTTGTGTATTAAGGTTTGAGGAGATCTTCTAAACTTCATTTGTTGGTTTTACGTTGGTTTAAAGGAAGCAGCACCTCGTCCAGCTCCCAGGAGCCTGATCCAGAACCTGATCCAGAACCAGGTCCAGAACCAGGTCCAGAAGCCCGTCAGCCTCGTCAGTCCTGGTCCTGCAGGTACAACATAAAAAAATAAATCTGTTTTCTGACGTCACAGCGTTTAATGTTTAATGTTTCAGCAACTACAACATCCTTCTTATTGTACTTCTCCATTTCATTTGATTTATTTTTGACTGTTTTGTTTATTTAGGTTTTTGTATGAGTTTGGTTTGGGTGGAAGGTTTTCATTCATTTATTTTATTACATGGCATCCTCTCTGTTTTAAAGTACGATGTTCTGCTGCGTGCGACTGATCGTATTTCATTTACAAATCTCATTTAATGTAGAAGAGGAAAATAACTCTTTTTTTTTTTATAGATTCATGTTTATTTTCTTGAAGGTAAAATAGTTGAGTAAACTCAACGAACATGACTGACTGACTGAACAAAAGCACCTTTAACACCAGAGACATGATGGTTTTCTGTGCAGTGGTCCCAGTGGTCCCAGTGTCGCCCAGTAACGGCTGCCTGAAGCCCCCCCTCCCCCAGACGGTGGTCCAGCCCGAGGACCGAGGCTCGCCCCGGTTCCCCCCCCAGCAGAGTCCGTCCAAACGCAGAGCGTAAGTCTCTTCAGGTCTCTGAGGTCAGCTTCAACCCCCCGACCCTCCTCATGGAGCTCCTCTGTGCTTTCAGGGCTGCTGATGTTCTGTTTGACGGCTTCGCCTCCGACGGAAGAATCAACATCAACCAGTTCTTTGAGGTACTTTTACTCATTTACAGACGCACATCATTCTAATACTATGAAGTAAATAACTAGGAGTACTACTCTGTTCTCTGGACAGAAAACATGAAACATTAGCTCATGATGACATCATGGGTATTACATTACATCACATTACATTACATCACATTACAGTCATTCAGCAGACGCTTTCATCCAAAGCGACTTACAATTCAGATTCTATCACAATTCTACACCGTAGGCACAGCTACGGGAGACATTGTATCTGGTATATTATCTGGGTATCTGGAGAGTGTGAGGGTTTCGTTAAAACTCAATTTTCAGTGGATTGTCAAAATAAAAGTCCTCTGCTACGCTCATGTTTTCATGGGGGACAAATGCACATGTTCTAAATATTTAGGGGGATGTAACTGTAAATGGTTAAGTGTCATAAATATAAACTATTAATTATAAGAAACATTTTGGGATAATGTGTATAACATGATGCGCAAGACATCTAGAATAATTCAATTTGTTTTATTAAAATAGTTGGAAAGTTTCACTTAGTGAGAGCTTCATATAACTTCAATAAAACGTTAGAAAATAAACAATATTGTGAAAAATAGTAATAATTTAGTGAAAGTAATCATTTTGAACAGTTTTAAACAAATAAATGTAAATATTGCTACTCTTTAATGCTGATAGATTTAATATTGTTATTATTAATAAAACATTATAAGTAAGTATATTTTTCTAAAAATATGTTTCTTTTGCTGCATAGAAGGCAATTATTTTATTTAACAACAATGTTTTTTTTAGTGTGTGAAAAATAATGATAAGAGATGAGTTAATTACATGAAAACATGTATTTGAAGCGTTTCTACATTGTTGTTGTTGTTATTTTGGGGGGGGGGGGGGGGGGGGTTATGATTATTGGGAGGTTTAAGGAACACTTGTCTGTTTTTTTTCTGTCAGGCCATCTGGAGCTCCGGGCTGCACCGGTCCGACCCTCGACTCAGAGAGTGTTTCTTCCACCTGAGGAAACTTCAGGACGCCGAGGGATCCGTGGACAGAAACACCTTCCACAGGTAAGTCCTTCCCAAGACCTTCTCTTAACCCTCTGCACTACTTTAGTGTTACTCAGGGACTCAATCTGGGTCCAAACCATTAACCCAGTATTCAATATTTGAGCCAAACCATTCAGAAATCTACATCCGATATTTTGCAGATGATATGCTGCTTTATCTCCAGATTCAGTTTGACAATCCGACCATTTGTGCTCATATTTCTGGATCTGATGTCATTGTTTTTCATTTGTTGTGATCACAGGATTCTTTTAGTTCAAGTTCAGGATGTTGTTATAGGTCGTGATCTGGTTCTGGTTGGTGGTGTAAACATGTTTGTAGTACTGGGTTTAGAGTCTGGTTCTGGTTTTCCTGCTGTAGGTGCATCACAGGATTTGTCTCTCTGATCCTGAAAGCCCTGCAGGGACGATTCGTCATCCCAGATTTCTCCACCTTCACTGAAGAAACTCAGAAGTTGTTTTCGAGGTGTCGTCAGCTGTCGTCGGTCCAGGTGAGTTCTGGTCTTGACACCTGGAGGTCAGCAGGTGACTTCTTCCCACCCTGCCTTTTAACATCCTATGAGACACCACGCTGCTGGAGACCCAGGACATATTGCTGGACCCGCTGGAGGGAAGGGAGGCACGGGAGAACCAGAACCAGGACTGAGAGGGGCAGACTGTCAGACCCTGCTGCAGTAGAATGAGAGGTTTTCTAAAGGGACTCTGGTTCTTGGGAACACAACCACTTTAGTCCACAGGGGGCGCCAACATCAACACAAAGTTAAAATTCCTCGTAGTAACTTGAAATAAAAGATCAGAATTTTCCACAAAAAAAAAACTGACAAAGAAAACCAAGTAAAGTCTTTAGTTCTTGAGTGAATACATGTTTTGATTATTGGGAATGAAAACCTGGACTCAAAGTACTTTTTTACTGTTTGTGTAATCAGGAGAAAGAGAAGGAGAGCATGGACAGCACTAAGTGGGGCATCTCAATCTGCACTGTGGATGGACAGAGGTACGTCCATACAAATAAAGTCAACAAAAAACACTTTTAACACAGTATTTTTTACAGTGTGGTTTTAGTACTGCAGTAAAATATCTGAATACTTCCTCCACCACTGGTTGTAGATCAGATGAACTTGTACCTTGTCATTTGCATCTCAGTTTAGACCAACTTTTATTTTTAAATGAGTTAACCTTGGCCATCACTTCCAGTAGCTCCTTCACAATAAAAGCCTTTGTTGTCAACAGTGTGAGAAAAATGAATATTCAGTAAATGGGACTAAAAACACAGGCTGTCTTTACCTGTCTGTCTTTCTGTCTGTCTGTCTGTCTGTCTTTACCTGTCTGTCTTTCTGTCTGTCTGTCTGTCTGTCTGTCTGTCTGTCTTTACCCGTCTGTCTGTCTGTCTGTCTGTCTGTCTGTCTGTCTGTCTGTCTGTCTGTCTGTCTTTACCTGTCCGTCTGTCTGTCTGTCTGTCTGTCCGTCTGTCTGTCTTTATCTGTCTGTCTTTACCTGTCTGTCTGTCTGTCTGTCTGTCTGTCCGTCTGTCTTTACCTGTCCGTCTGTCCGTCTGTCCTTCTGTCTGTCTTTACCTGTCCGTCTGTCCGTCTGTCTGTCTTTACCTGTCCGTCTGTCCGTCTGTCTGTCTTTACCTGTCCGTCTGTCTGTCTGTCTTTACCTGTCCGTCTGTCTGTCTGTCTTTATCTGTCTGTCTTTATCTGTCTGTCTTTACCTGTCTGTCTTTACCTGTCTGTCTGTCTGTCTGTCTTTACCTGTCTGTCTTTACCTGTCTGTCTGTCTTTACCTGTCTGTCTTTATCTGTCTGTCTTTACCTGTCTGTCTTTATCTGTCTGTCTTTACCTGTCTGCCTGTCTGTCTGTCTGTCTTTACCTGTCCGTCTGTCTGTCTGTCTGTCCGTCTGTCTGTCTTTATCTGTCTGTCTTTACCTGTCTGTCTGTCTGTCCGTCTGTCTTTACCTGTCCGTCTGTCCGTCTGTCCTTCTGTCTGTCTGTCTGTCTGTCTGTCTTTACCTGTCCGTCTGTCCGTCTGTCTGTCTGTCTGTCTGTCTTTACCTGTCCGTCTGTCTGTCTGTCTGTCTTTATCTGTCTGTCTTTATCTGTCTGTCTTTACCTGTCTGTCTTTACCTGTCTGTCTGTCTGTCTGTCTTTACCTGTCTGTCTTTATCTGTCTGTCTTTACCTGTCTGTCTTTATCTGTCTGTCTTTACCTGTCTGTCTGTCTGTCTGTCTTTACCTGTCTGTCTGTCTGTCTGTCTTTACCTGTCTGTCTGTCTCCTCAGGTTGTCTCTGGGGGACTGGGCCGGCCCTCTGGTTCTTGGTGAGGTGTCATGGCCGCTGGTCTACGGTGTGGCGGTGGAGCTGCTGGGCTCTGACCTCGTCCACAGATACGTTGGCGTGGAGAATTACTCCACACACGACTCTCCATTCACGCTCACTAAAACAGGTCCAGGACCAGTCGTCTGGTTTCTTCTTCTTACGCTTCTAAAATCACATTTTTATCTTTTTTATTTTTAACCAACAAAACAGAACATATCAGAAGAGAAACATACACATGTACTCATTTTCATTTTAACTTTAACATCTGCTGAGGAAGGTGATGTGATCAAAAAGCTCCAGCAGCTACTAAATGGACCTCGTTTTGAGATTGTTTTGTTGACTGCAGTGAAGTTTCTTAGACAATCTGCTGCTTTTTCTCATATATAATAACGTGACAAGTGGAGTTTCCTCCCTGACCTCATGTCTGTTTGCAGGAATCCCTCACAGCCCGCTCACTGAGACGGGAGCCATCGTTACTACATCTTTACTGCAGGTGAGTCACTCATCCATCATCCATCATCCATCATCCATCATTCTTCATTCTTCATTCTTCATTCTTCATTCTTCATTCTTCATTCTTCATCCATCATCCTTCATTCTTCATCCATCATCCATCATCCATCATCCATCATCCATCATCCATCATCCATCATCCATCATCCATCATCCATCATTCTTCATCCTTCATCCTTCATTCTTCATTCTTCATTCTTCATTCTTCATTCTTCATCCATCATCCATCATTCTTCATTCTTCATTCTTCATTCTTCATTCTTCATCCATCATCCATCATCCATCATTCTTCATCCTTCATCCTTCATCCTTCATTCTTCATTCTTCATCCATCATCCATCATCCATCATCCATCATCCATCATTCTTCATCCTTCATTCTTCATTCTTCATCCATCATCCATCATTCTTCATCCTTCATTCTTCATTCTTCATCCATCATCCATCATTCTTCATCCTTCATTCTTCATCCATCATTCTTCATTCTTCATCCATCATCCATCATTCTTCATCCATCATCCATCATCCATCATTCTTCATCCTTCATTCTTCATTCTTCATTCTTCATCCATCATCCATCATTCTTCATCCTTCATTCTTCATCCTTCATTCTTCATTCTTCATTCTTCATCCATCATCCATCATTCATCATTCTTCATCCTTCATTCTTCATTCTTCATTCTTCATTCTTCATTCTTCATCCATCATCCATCATTCTTCATCCTTCATTCTTCATCCTTCATTCTTCATTCTTCATTCTTCATCCATCATCCATCATTCATCATTCTTCATCCTTCATTCTTCATTCTTCATTCTTCATCCATCATCCATCATTCATCATTCTTCATCCTTCATTCTTCATTCTTCATTCTTCATTCTTCATTCTTCATTCTTCATCCATCATCCATCATCCATCATTCTTCATCCTTCATTCTTCATTCTTCATTCTTCATCCATCATCCATCATTCATCATTCTTCATCCTTCATTCTTCATTCTTCATTCTTCATTCTTCATTCTTCATTCTTCATTCTTCATCCATCATTCTTCATTCTTCATCCATCATTCATCATTCTTCATCCTTCATTCTTCATTCTTCATCCATCATCCATCATTCTTCATCCTTCATTCTTCATTCTTCATCCTTCATTCTTCATTCTTCATCCATCATCCATCATTCTTCATCCTTCATTCTTCATCCTTCATTCTTCATTCTTCATCCATCATCCATCATTCTTCATCCTTCATTCTTCATTCTTCATCCATCATCCATCATTCTTCATCCTTCATTCTTCATTCTTCATCCATCATCCATCATTCTTCATCCTTCATTCTTCATCCATCATTCTTCATTCTTCATCCATCATCCATCATTCTTCATCCATCATCCATCATCCATCATTCTTCATCCTTCATTCTTCATTCTTCATTCTTCATCCATCATCCATCATTCTTCATCCTTCATTCTTCATCCTTCATTCTTCATTCTTCATTCTTCATCCATCATCCATCATTCATCATCCTTCATTCTTCATTCTTCATCCTTCATTCTTCATCCTTCATTCTTCATTCTTCATCCTTCATTCTTCATCCATCATTCTTCATCCTTCATTCTTCATTCTTCATTCTTCATTCTTCATCCATCATCCATCATTCTTCATCCTTCATTCTTCATTCTTCATTCTTCATTCTTCATTCTTCATTCTTCATCCATCATCCATCATTCTTCATTCTTCATTCTTCATTCTTCATTCTTCATTCTTCATTCTTCATTCTTCATTCTTCATCCATCATTCTTCATCCTTCATTCTTCATTCTTCATCCTTCATTCTTCATCCATCATTCTTCATTCTTCATCCTTCATTCTTCATTCTTCATTCTTCATTCTTCATCCATCATCCATCATTCTTCATCCTTCATCCTTCATTCTTCATTCTTCATTCTTCATCCATCATCCATCATTCTTCATCCTTCATTCTTCATTCTTCATTCTTCATCCATCATCCATCATCCATCATTCATCATTCATCATTCATCATTCTTCATTCATCATTCTTCATCCATCATCCATCATCCATCATTCTTCATCCTTCATTCTTCATTCTTCATCCATCATCCATCATTCTTCATCCTTCATTCTTCATCCTTCATTCTTCATTCTTCATTCTTCATTCTTCATTCTTCATTCTTCATTCTTCATCCATCATTCTTCATCCTTCATTCTTCATCCTTCATTCTTCATTCTTCATTCTTCATTCTTCATCCTTCATTCTTCATTCTTCATCCTTCATCCTTCATTCTTCATTCTTCATTCTTCATCCATCATCCATCATTCTTCATCCTTCATTCTTCATTCTTCATTCTTCATCCATCATCCATCATCCATCATTCATCATTCATCATTCATCATTCTTCATTCATCATTCTTCATCCATCATCCATCATCCATCATTCTTCATCCTTCATTCTTCATTCTTCATCCATCATCCATCATTCTTCATTCTTCATCCTTCATTCTTCATTCTTCATTCTTCATTCTTCATTCTTCATTCTTCATTCTTCATCCATCATTCTTCATCCTTCATTCTTCATCCTTCATTCTTCATTCTTCATTCTTCATTCTTCATCCTTCATTCTTCATTCTTCATTCTTCATCCATCATCCATCATTCTTCATCCTTCATTCTTCATCCTTCATTCTTCATTCTTCATTCTTCATCCATCATCCATCATCCATCATTCTTCATCCTTCATTCTTCATTCTTCATTCTTCATCCATCATCCATCATTCTTCATCCTTCATTCTTCATCCTTCATTCTTCATTCTTCATTCTTCATCCATCATCCATCATTCATCATTCTTCATCCTTCATTCTTCATTCTTCATTCTTCATTCTTCATTCTTCATCCATCATCCATCATTCTTCATCCTTCATTCTTCATCCTTCATTCTTCATTCTTCATTCTTCATCCATCATCCATCATTCATCATTCTTCATCCTTCATTCTTCATTCTTCATTCTTCATCCATCATCCATCATTCATCATTCTTCATCCTTCATTCTTCATTCTTCATTCTTCATTCTTCATTCTTCATTCTTCATCCATCATCCATCATCCATCATTCTTCATCCTTCATTCTTCATTCTTCATTCTTCATCCATCATCCATCATTCATCATTCTTCATCCTTCATTCTTCATTCTTCATTCTTCATTCTTCATTCTTCATTCTTCATTCTTCATCCATCATTCTTCATTCTTCATCCATCATTCATCATTCTTCATCCTTCATTCTTCATTCTTCATCCATCATCCATCATTCTTCATCCTTCATTCTTCATTCTTCATCCTTCATTCTTCATTCTTCATCCATCATCCATCATTCTTCATCCTTCATTCTTCATCCTTCATTCTTCATTCTTCATCCATCATCCATCATTCTTCATCCTTCATTCTTCATTCTTCATCCATCATCCATCATTCTTCATCCTTCATTCTTCATTCTTCATCCATCATCCATCATTCTTCATCCTTCATTCTTCATCCATCATTCTTCATTCTTCATCCATCATCCATCATTCTCATCATCATCCATCATCCATCATTCTTCATCCTTCATTCTTCATTCTTCATTCTTCATCCATCATCCATCATTCTTCATCCTTCATTCTTCATCCTTCATTCTTCATTCTTCATTCTTCATCCATCATCCATCATTCATCATTCTTCATTCTTCATTCTTCATCCTTCATTCTTCATCCATCATTCTTCATCCTTCATTCTTCATTCTTCATTCTTCATTCTTCATCCATCATCCATCATTCTTCATCCTTCATTCTTCATTCTTCATTCTTCATTCTTCATTCTTCATTCTTCATCCATCATCCATCATTCTTCATTCTTCATTCTTCATTCTCATTCTTCATTCTTCATTCTTCATCATCATTCTTCATCCTTCATTCTTCATTCTTCATCCTTCATTCTTCATCCATCATTCTTCATTCTTCATCCTTCATTCTTCATTCTTCATTCTTCATTCTTCACCATCATCCATCATTCTTCATCCTTCATCCTTCATTCTTCATTCTCATTCTTCATCCATCATCCATCATTCTTCATCCTCATTCTTCATTCTTCATTCTTCATTCTTCATCCATCATCCATCATCCATCATTCATCATCCATTCATCATTCTTCATTCATCATTCTTCATCCATCATCCATCATCCATCATTCTTCATCCTTCATTCTTCATTCTTCATCCATCATCATCATTCTTCATCCTTCATTCTTCATCCTTCATTCTTCATTCTTCATTCTTCATTCTTCATCTCATTCTTCATTCTTCATTCTTCATCCATCATTCTTCATCCTTCATTCTTCATCCTTCATTCTTCATTCTTCATTCTTCATTCCATCATCCATCATTCTTCATCCTTCATCCTTCATTCTTCATTCTTCATTCTTCATCCATCATCCATCATTCTTCATCCTTCATTCTTCATTCTTCATTCTTCATTCTTCATCATCATCCATCATCCATCATTCATCATTCATCATTCATCATTCTTCATTCATCATTCTTCATCCATCATCCATCATCCATCATTCTTCATCCTTCATTCTTCATTCTTCATCATCATCCATCATTCTTCATCCTTCATTCTTCATCCTTCATTCTTCATTCTTCATTCTTCATTCTTCATTCTTCATTCTTCATTCTTCATCCATCATTCTTCATCCTTCATTCTTCATCCTTCATTCTTCATTCTTCATTCTTCATTCTTCATCCTTCATTCTTCATTCTTCATTCTTCATCTTCATCCATCATTCTTCATCCATCATCCATCATTCTCATCCATCATTCATCATTCTTCATCCTTCATTCTTCATTCTTCATTCTTCATTCTTCATTCTTCATCCATCATCCATCATTCTTCATCCTTCATTCTTCATCCTTCATTCTTCATTCTTCATTCTTCATCCATCATCCTCATCATCATTCTTCATCCTTCATTCTTCATTCTTCATTCTTCATCCATCATCCATCATTCATCATTCTTCATCTTCATTCTTCATTCTTCATTCTTCATTCTTCATTCTTCATTCTCATCATCCATCATCCATCATTCTTCATCCTTCATTCTTCATCTTCATTCTTCATTCTTCATCCATCATCCATCATTCATCATTCTTCATCCTTCATTCTTCATTCTTCATTCTTCATTCTTCATTCTTCATTCTTCATTCTTCATCCATCATTCTTCATTCTTCATCCATCATTCATCATTCTTCATCCTTCATTCTTCATTCTTCATCCATCATCCATCATTCTTCATCCTTCATTCTTCATTCTTCATCCTTCATTCTTCATTCTTCATCCATCATCCATCATTCTTCATCTTCATTCTTCATCCTTCATTCTTCATTCTTCATCCATCATCCATCATTCTTCATCCTTCATTCTTCATTCTTCATCCATCATCCTCATTCTTCATCCTTCATTCTTCATTCTCATCCATCATCCATCATTCTTCATCCTTCATTCTTCATCCTCATTCTTCATTCTTCATCCATCATCCATCATTCTTCATCATCCATCATCCATCATTCTTCATCCTTCATCTTCATTCTTCATTCTTCATCCATCATCCATCATTCTTCATCCTTCATTCTTCATCCTTCATTCTTCATTCTTCATTCTTCATCATCATCCATCATTCATCATTCTTCATTTCATTCTCATCCTTCATTCTTCATCCATCATTCTTCATCCTTCATTTCATTCTTCATTCTTCATCTTCATCCATCATCCATCATTCTTCATCCTTCATTCTTCATTCTTCATTCTTCATTCTTCATTCTTCATTCTTCATCCATCATCCATCATTCTTCATTCTTCATTCTTCATTCTTCATTCTTCATTCTTCATTCTTCATTCTTCATTCTTCATTCTTCATCATCATTCTTCATCCTTCATTCTTCATTCTTCATCCTCATTCTTCATCCATCATTCTTCATTCTTCATCCTTCATTCTTCATTCTTCATTCTTCATTCTTCATCCATCATCCATCATTCTTCATCCTTCATCCTTCATTCTTCATTCTTCATTCTTCATCCATCATCCATCATTCTTCATCCTTCATTCTTCATTCTTCATTCTTCATTCTTCATCCATCATCCATCATCCATCATTCATCATTCATCATTCATCATTCTTCATCATCATTCTTCATCCATCATCCATCATCCATCATTCTTCATCCTTCATTCTTCATTCTCATCCATCATCCATCATTCTTCATCCTTCATTCTTCATCCTTCATTCTTCATTCTTCATTCTTCATTCTTCATTCTTCATTCTTCATTCTTCATCATCATTCTTCATCATCTTCATCCTTCATTCTTCATTCTTCATCCTTCATTCTTCATCCTTCATTCTTCATTCTTCATTCTTCTTCTTCATCCATCATTCTTCATCCATCATCCATCATTCTTCATCCATCATTCTTCATTCTTCATTCTTCATTCTTCATTCTTCATTCTTCATCCTTCATTCTTCATTCTTCATTCTTCATTCTTCATTCTTCATCCATCATCATCATCATCATTCTTCATCCTTCATTCTTCATTCTTCATCATCATCCATCATTCTTCATCCTTCATTCTTCATCCTTCATTCTTCATTCTTCATTCTTCATTCTTCATCCTTCATCTTCATTCTTCATCATCATCCATCATCCATCATCCATCATCATCATCCTTCATCCATCATCCATCATTCTTCATTCTTCATCCATCATCATCATTCTTCATCCATCATCCATCATCCATCATTCTTCATCCTTCATTCTTCATTCTTCATCCATCATCCATCATTCTTCATCCTTCATTCTTCATCTTCATTCTTCATTCTTCATTCTTCATTCTCATCATCATCTTCATCCTTCATTCTTCATCCATCATCCATCATCCATCATTCTTCATCCTTCATTCTTCATCCTTCATCCATCATCCATCATTCTTCATCCTTCATTCTTCATCCTTCATTCTTCATTCTTCATCATCATTCTTCATTCTTCATTCTTCATTCTCATTCTTCATCCATCATTCTTCATCCTTCATTCTTCATTCTTCATCCTTCATTCTTCATTCTTCATCCTTCATTCTTCATTCTTCATTCCTTCATTCTTCATTCCTTCATTCTTCATCCTTCATTCTTCATTCTTCATCTTCATTCTTCATTCTTCATTCTTCATTCATTCATCTTCATCATTCATCTTCATCCTTCATCCTTCATTCTTCATCCATCATCCTCATCTTCATCTTCATTCTTCATCCATCATCCATCATTCTTCATCCTTCATTCTTCATTCTTCATTCTCATCTTCATTCTTCATTCTTCATCCTTCATTCTTCATTCTTCATCCATCATTCATCATCCATCATTCTTCATCTTCATCATCCTTCATTCTCATCCATCATCTCTTCATTCTTCATCCATCATTCTTCATCATCATTCTTCATTCTTCATTCTTCATCCTCATTCTTCATTCTTCATCCTTCATTCTTCATTCTTCATCCTTCATTCTTCATTCCTTCATTCTTCATTCTTCATCCTTCATTCTTCATTCTTCATTCTTCATTCTTCATCCATCATCCTTCATTCTTCATTCTTCATTCCTTCATCATCATCTTCATCCATCATTCTTCATCCATCATCCATCATTCTTCATCTTCATCTTCATTCTTCATTCTTCATTCTTCATCTTCATTCTTCATCCTTCATTCTTCATTCATTCTTCATTCTTCATTCTTCATTCTTCATCTCATCATTCTTCATTCTTCATCCTTCATTCTTCATTCTTCATTCTTCATTCTTCATTCTTCATCCTTCATCATCATTCTTCATTCATCATTCTTCATCCATCATCTCTTCATTCTTCATCCTTCATTCTTCATTCTTCATTCTTCATCCTCATTCTTCATCCTTCATCCTTCATTCTTCATTCTTCATTCTTCATTCTTCATTCTTCATCCATCATTCTTCATCCTTCATTCTTCATCCTTCATTCTTCATTCTTCATTCTTCATTCTTCATTCTTCATCCATCATTCATCATTCTTCATTCATCATTCTTCATCCATCATCCATCATTGTTCATTCCATCATCATCATTCTTCATCCATCATTCTTCCATCCATCATCCATCATTCTTCATCCTTCATTCTTCATTCTTCATTCTTCATCCTTCATTCTTCATCTTCATTCTTCATTCTTCATTCATCATTCTTCATTCATCATTCTTCATCCATCATCCATCATTGTTCATC
>JAVDOI010000005.1:10082130-10108730 GCA_032191485.1 Leptoclinus maculatus
CATTCTTGGCATTCGTCATTCTTCATTCTTCATTCTTCATCCATCATCTCATCATTCTTCATCCTTCATTCTTCATTCTTCATTCTTCATCTTCATCCATCATCCATCATTCTTTCATCCTTCATTCCTTCATTCTTCATCTTCATTCTTCATCCATCATCCATCATCTTCATCCTTCATTCTTCATCAATCTCATCTCATTCTTCAATCATCTTCATCCTTCATTCTTCATTCTTCATTCATCATCTTCATTCTTCATTCTTCATCATCATCATCAACCATCATTCTTCATCCTTCATTCTTCATTCTTCATTCATCATCCATCATTCTTCATCCTTCATTCTCATCCTTATTCTTCATTCTTATTCTTCATTCTTCATTCCATCATCTCATTCTTCATCCATCATTCTTCATCTTCATTCTTCATCTTCATTCTCATTCTCATTCATTCAATTCATTTCATCTATTTTCATTTCTCTTCAATTCTTCATTCTTCATTCTTCATCATCATTCTTCATCCATCATTCCATCATTCTTCATCTCATCATTCTTCATTCTTCATCCTTCATTCTTCATCCTTCATTCTTCATTCTTCAATTCTTCATCCATCATCCATCATTCTTCATCCATCATTCTTTCATCCTTCATTCTTCATTCTTCATTCTTCATCCATCATTTCATCATCATCATTCCTTCATCCCTTCATTCTTCATTCTTCATTCTTCATCTTCATCTTCAATTCATCATCTTCATCATTTTCTTCATCCTTTCATTCTTCATTCTTCATTCTTCATTCTTCATTCTTCATTCTTCATTCCATCATCCATCATTCTTCATCTTCATTCGCAGTCTTCATTCTTCATTCTTCATCATCATCTTCATTCTATCATTCTTCATCCATCATTCTTCATTCTTCATCTTCATTCTCATTCTTCATTCTTCATTCTTCATCATTCTTCATTTCTTCATCCATCATTCTTCATTCATTCATTCTTCTTCATCATCCATCATCCATCATTCTTCATCCTTATTTCTTCATTCTTCATCACTTCTTCATTCTTCATCCATTCATCATTCTTCATCTTCATTCTTCATTCTTCATTCTTCATTCTTCATCCATCATTCATCATTCTTCATCTTCATTCTTCATCTCATTCATCTCATTCATCATTCTTCATCCATTCATTCTTCATCTCTTCATCCATCATCCATCATTCTTCATCTTCATTCTTCATTCTTCATTCTTCATCAGCATCATCATTCTTCATCCTTCATCCTTCATTCTTCATCCTTCATTCTTCATTCTTTCATTCTTCATTCTTCATTCTTCATCCTTCATTTCTTCATCTCTTCATTCTTCATTCTTCATCATCATCCATCATTCATTCATTCATTCATTCTTTCATTCTATTCATCTCATTCATCCTTCATTCCTTCATTCTTCATCTTCTTCTTCTCCATCATCCATCATTTTCATCCTTCATTCTTCATTCCTTCATTCTTCATCTCCCTTCATTCCTTCATTCTTCATCCATCATCCATCATTCTCATTCATTATTCTACCTTCATTTTTCCTTCCCTATCATTCTTCATCCTTCATCCCACATTCTCATCCTCATTCTCATCTCATCCCATATCTCTCCATCTCATCCTTCATTCTTCATTCTTCATCTTTCATTCTTCATCCATCAATCTTCATTCTTCATCCTTCATCTTCATTCTTCATTCTCATTCTTCATCCATCATCCATCATTCTTCATCCTTCATCTTCATTCTTCATTCTTCATTCTTTCATCCATCATCCATCATTCTTCATCCTTCATTCTTCATTCTTCATTCTTCATTCTTCATCCATCATCCATCATCCATCATTCATCCATTCATCATTCATCATTCTTCATTCATCATTCTTCATCCATCATCCATCATCCATCATTCTTCATCCTTCATTCTTCATTCTTCATCCATCATCCATCATTCTTCATCCTTCATTCTTCATCCTTCATTCTTCATTCTTCATTCTTCATTCTTCATTACTTCAATTTCTTCATTCTTCATCCATCATTCTTCATCCTTCATTCTTCATCCTTCATTCTTCATTCTTCATTCTTCATCTTCATCCTTCATCTTCATTCTTCTCTTCATTCTTCATTCTTCATCATCATTCTTCATCCATCATCCATCATTCTTCATCCATCATTCTTCATTCTTCATTCTTCATTCTTCATTCTTCATTCTTCATCCTTCATTCTTCATTCTTCATTCTTCATTCTTCATTCTTCATCCATCATCCATCATCCATCATTCTTCATCCTTCATTCTTCATTCTTCATCCATCATCCATCATTCTTCATCCTTCATTCTTCATCCTTCATTCTTCATTCTTCATTCTTCATTCTTCATCCATCATTCTTCATTCTTCATCCATCATCCATCATCCATCATCCATCATCCATCATCCATCATCCATCATCCATCATTCTTCATTCTTCATCCATCATCCATCATTCTTCATCCATCATCCATCATCCATCATTCTTCATCTTCATTCTTCATTCTTCATCCATCATCCATCATTCTTCATCCTTCATTCTTCATCCTTCATTCTTCATTCTTCATTCTTCATTCTTCATCCATCATCCGATCATCCATCATTCTTCATCCATCATCCATCATCCAGCATTCGTCGATCCTTCATTCTTCATCCATCATCCATCATCCATCATTCTTCATCCTTCATTCTTCATCCTTCATTCTTCATTCTTCATCCATCATTCTTCATTCTTCATTCTTCATTCTTCATTCTTCATCCATCATTCTTCATCCTTCATTCTTCATTCTTCATCCTTCATTCTTCATTCTTCATTCTTCATTCTTCATTCTTCATCCATCATTCTTCATCCTTCATTCTTCATCCTTCATTCTCATTCTTCATTCTTCATTCTTCATTCTTCATTCTTCATCATCATTCATCATTCTTCATTCATCATTCTTCATCCATCATCCATCATTGTTCATCCATCATCCATCATTCTTCATCCATCATTCTTCATCCATCATCCATCATTCTTCATCCATCATTCTTCATTCTTCATTCTTCATTCTTCATTCTTCATTCTTCATTCTTCATTCTTCATTCTTCATCCATCATTCTTCATCCTTCATTCTTCATTCTTCATCCTTCATTCTTCATCCATCATTCTTCATTCTTCATCCTTCATTCTTCATTCTTCATTCTTCATTCTTCATTCTTCATCCATCATTCTTCATTCTTCATCCTTCATTCTTCATTCTTCATCCTTCATTCTTCATCCATCATTCTTCATTCTTCATCCATCATTCATCATTCTTCATTCATCATTCTTCATCCATCATCCATCATTGTTCATCCATCATCCATCATTCTTCATCCATCATTCTTCATCCATCATCCATCATTCTTCATCCTTCATTCTTCATTCTTCATTCTTCATTCTTCATTCTTCATTCTTCATCCATCATTCTTCATCCTTCATTCTTCATTCTTCATCCTTCATTCTTCATCCATCATTCTTCATTCTTCATCCTTCATTCTTCATTCTTCATTCTTCATTCTTCATTCTTCATCCATCATCCATCATTCTTCATCCTTCATTCTTCATCCATCATTCTTCATTCTTCATCCTTCATTCTTCATTCTTCATTCTTCATCCTTCATTCTTCATCCTTCATTCTTCATTCTTCATTCTTCATTCTTCATTCTTCATTCTTCATCCATCATTCTTCATCCTTCATTCTTCATCCTTCATTCTTCATTCTTCATTCTTCATTCTTCATTCTTCATCCATCATTCATCATTCTTCATTCATCATTCTTCATCCATCATCCATCATTGTTCATCCATCATCCATCATTCTTCATCCATCATTCTTCATCCATCATCCATCATTCTTCATCCTTCATTCTTCATTCTTCATTCTTCATCCTTCATTCTTCATCCTTCATTCTTCATTCTTCATTCATCATTCTTCATTCATCATTCTTCATCCATCATCCATCATTGTTCATCCATCATCCATCATTCTTCATCCATCATTCTTCATCCATCATCCATCATTCTTCATCCTTCATTCTTCATTCTTCATTCTTCATCCTTCATTCTTCATCCTTCATTCTTCATTCTTCATTCTTCATTCTTCATTCTTCATCCATCATTCATCATTCTTCATTCATCATTCTTCATCCATCATCCATCATTGTTCATCCATCATCCATCATTCTTCATCCATCATTCTTCATCCATCATCCATCATTCTTCATCCATCATTCTTCATTCTTCATTCTTCATTCTTCATTCTTCATTCTTCATTCTTCATCCATCATCCATCATCCATCATCCATCATCCATCATCCATCCACCGGTGATGTCACTTCCTGTGATGCTGTGTATTGTTTGTTTTTTGTCTCCAGCTGGCGGGTCGACTGTGTGCTGAGGAAGAGGAGAAGTACGACTCAGTAAGTGACAAAGACACTGAAGAAAATACTGGTGAGAAGTAAAGTACTCAATTTAAGATGAGATACAACTTTATTCTCCTTTTCACACAAAACAATATAGTTACAAAGTACAAATTCAAAGTATTTGTACTTTACTTGAGTATTTCCATGTTCTGCTACTTTGTACCTCTCCCTCACTACATCTCAGAGGTACATATTGTACTTTATACTGGACTACATCTCAGAGGTACAGATTGTACTTTATACTGTACTACATCTCAGAGGTACATATTGTACTTTATACTGTACTACATCTCAGAGGTACAGATTGTACTTTATACTGTACTACATCTCAGAGGTACATATTGTACTTTATACTGTACTACATCTCAGAGGTACATATTGTACTTTTTACTGTACTACATCTCAGAGGTACATATTGTACTTTATACTGTACTACATCTCAGAGGTACATATTGTACTTTTTACTGTACTACATCTCAGAGGTACATATTGTACTTTTTACTGTACTACATCTCAGAGGTACATATTGTACTTTTTACTGTACTACATCTCAGAGGTACATATTGTACTTTTTACTGTACTACATCTCAGAGGTACATATTGTACTTTATACTGTACTACATCTCAGAGGTACATATTGTACTTTTTACTGTACTACATCTCAGAGGTACATATTGTACTTTTTACTGTACTGCATCTTTGTTTGTAGGTACTGAACGTCATCCGAAGGCTCTGCAACAAGGAGCACGTCAACTTAAACTGCACCAGGTACTAATACTTCTAAAACTATTATTATACAACGAATATCATAAAGGATGTCTGGTGATATTCTCTCTTATATATGTTAGTAGTAGTATAATCTAGTTTATTATGACTCAATCCCACACACAAATACTCACTAGAGCACCAAATGTGGATTCATCCGCCACTGAAAATAGTCCCAAACAAAGTCTCTTCTGTTTGTTTGATCAAAACTACACGAATCACTGATGAAAGTATTTGTGTTTTTATGGATTAACGTCTTCAGTAGGAACCAATGAGACAGACAGTAGTACAATATAAATACTCTGTAGGTCAGAATAGACAGCAGTATAAATGTAGTTAAAGTAGTCCAGAGGTTTATGTGCAGTAGTTTAGCAGTATTTGGCTCAGTATTTGGATCAGTACAGTAGTACTACAGTAGTACTACTGTACTGATCCCAGTGGAGACGTTAGTACAGTCGTCTCTTAATATTCTCTTTAAACATTGTTTTCTTCATTGTGCTTTTGTATATTATTTGTTCTTTGTCTTGTCTTGAGCCCTTAATAAAGTTTTCATTGATTGATTTCTCCTCTGTGTTGTTGTTGTTGTTGTTGTTGTTGTTGTTTAGTTATCAGAGCAGCAGGACGTCCAGCGTCAGACTTCACGCTCTGTCCTTCTACCTGAAGGAGAAAAAGGTAAAATCCTGTTTTAAGAAATCTTGTAGACTCAATCGGTCCTTCATCTCGTCTCTAACTCCTCCTCCTGTCCTCCTCCTGTCCTCCTCCTGTCCTCCTCCTGTCCTCCTCCTGTCCTCCTCCTGTCCTCCTCCTCCTGTCCTCCTCCTCCTGTCCTCCTCCTGTCCTCCTCCTCCTGTCCTCCTCCTGTCCTCCTGTCCTCCTCCTCAATCGGTCCTTCATCTCGTCTCTAACTCCTCCTCCTGTCCTCCTCCTGTCCTCCTGTCCTCCCCCTGTCCTCCTCCTGTCCTCCTCATGTCCTCCTCCTCCTGTCCTCCTCCTCCTGTCCTCCTCCTCCTCCTGTCCTCCTCCTCCTGTCCTCCTCCTGTCCTCCCCCTCCTCCTGTCCTCCTCCTCCTGTCCTCCTCCTGTCCTCCCCCTCCTCCTGTCCTCCTCCTCCTGTCCTCCTGTCCTCCTGTCCTCCCCCTCCTCCTGTCCTCCTGTCCTCCTCCTCCTGTCCTCCTCCTGTCCTCCTCCTGTCCTCCTCCTGTCCTCCCCCTCCTCCTGTCCTCCTCCTCCTGTCCTCCTCCTGTCCTCCCCCTCCTCCTGTCCTCCTCCTCCTGTCCTCCTGTCCTCCCCCTCCTCCTGTCCTCCTGTCCTCCTCCTGTCCTCCTCCTGTCCTCCTCCTGTCCTCCTCCTCCTCCTGTCCTCCTCCTGTCCTCCTCCTCCTGTCCTCCTCCTCCTGTCCTCCTCCTCCTGTCCTCCTCCTGTCCTCCTCCTCCTGTCCTCCTCCTGTCCTCCTCCTCCTGTCCTCCTCCTGTCCTCCTCCTGTCCTCCTCCTCCTGTCCTCCTCCTCCTGTCCTCCTCCTGTCCTCCTCCTGTCCTCCTCCTCCTCCTGTCCTCCTCCTGTCCTCCTCCTGTCCTCCTCCTGTCCTCCTCCTCCTGTCCTCCTCCTGTCCTCCTCCTGTCCTCCTCCTGTCCTCCTCCTCCTGTCCTCCTCCTCCTGTCCTCCTCCTGTCCTCCTCCTCCTGTCCTCCTCCTGTCCTCCTGTCCTCCTCCTCAATCGGTCCTTCATCTCGTCTCTAACTCCTCCTCCTGTCCTCCTCCTGTCCTCCTGTCCTCCCCCTGTCCTCCTCCTGTCCTCCTCATGTCCTCCTCCTCCTGTCCTCCTCCTCCTGTCCTCCTCCTCCTCCTGTCCTCCTCCTCCTGTCCTCCTCCTGTCCTCCCCCTCCTCCTGTCCTCCTCCTCCTGTCCTCCTCCTGTCCTCCCCCTCCTCCTGTCCTCCTCCTCCTGTCCTCCTGTCCTCCTGTCCTCCCCCTCCTCCTGTCCTCCTGTCCTCCTCCTCCTGTCCTCCTCCTGTCCTCCTCCTGTCCTCCTCCTGTCCTCCCCCTCCTCCTGTCCTCCTCCTCCTGTCCTCCTCCTGTCCTCCCCCTCCTCCTGTCCTCCTCCTCCTGTCCTCCTGTCCTCCCCCTCCTCCTGTCCTCCTGTCCTCCTCCTCCTGTCCTCCTCCTGTCCTCCTCCTGTCCTCCTCCTGTCCTCCTCCTCCTGTCCTCCTCCTCCTGTCCTCCTCCTCCTGTCCTCCTCCTGTCCTCCTCCTGTCCTCCTCCTCCTGTCCTCCTCCTGTCCTCCTCCTGTCCTCCTCCTCCTGTCCTCCTCCTCCTGTCCTCCTCCTGTCCTCCTCCTGTCCTCCTCCTCCTCCTGTCCTCCTCCTGTCCTCCTCCTGTCCTCCTCCTCCTGTCCTCCTCCTCCTGTCCTCCTCCTCCTGTCCTCCTCCTGTCCTCCTCCTCCTGTCCTCCTCCTGTCCTCCTGTCCTCCTCCTGTCCTCCTCCTCCTGTCCTCCTCCTGTCCTCCTCCTCCTGTCCTCCTCCTGTCCTCCTCCTCCTGTCCTCCTCCTCCTGTCCTCCTCCTCCTGTCCTCCTCCTGTCCTCCTCCTCCTGTCCTCCTCCTGTCCTCCTCCTGTCCTCCTCCTCCTGTCCTCCTCCTGTCCTCCTCCTCCTGTCCTCCTCCTGTCCTCCTCCTCCTGTCCTCCTCCTCCTGTCCTCCTCCTCCTGTCCTCCTCCTCCTGTCCTCCTCCTCCTGTCCTCCTCCTGTCCTCCTCCTGTCCTCCTCCTGTCCTCCTCCTCCTGTCCTCCTCCTCCTGTCCTCCTCCTCCTGTCCTCCTCCTCCTGTCCTCCTCCTCCTGTCCTCCTCCTCCTGTCCTCCTCCTCCTGTCCTCCAGTGTTTCCCAGATGAAGTGGACGTCACCGCTGCGTTGGATCTGATGCTGCAGGTAAAACACTTTAAGTCTGTTGTTGTTTCACATCCGACGTTTATATTACAAAGAAATACAATATCTACAGGGTTCACGCATTTCATTTATATAAATATAAATATAAATATAAATATAAGATTTCATATTTGGTCTGTTATGTAAATGAAGTGTACTATTTTAAAATAAACATTATGTGTTAAATAAAGCTGAATCTGTGTGTGTCACAGTGCTCCTCAACAGAGATCACCTGTGAGTCCGGAGCCGTCATGGCCGCCTCCTTAGCCAATGGGGGCCTCTGCCCGCTGTCAGGTGACCAGGTGCTGTCGCCGGCGGCCACGCGGAGCACGCTGTCCGTCATGCAGGTGGCCGGGATGAAGGATTACTCCTCCACCTTCCTCTACAAGGTCCCGCCTCTGATCCTCAAACTCACCTTTAGAAGTCTCACTGTAACACCTGAGAGAGTCATGACATCATCACTGGTCTGCAGCCAGTCAGGAGTCATGACATCATCACTGGTCTGCAGCCAGTCAGGAGTCATGACATCATCACTGGTCTGCAGCCAGTCAGGAGTCATGACATCATCACTGCTCTGCAGCCAGTCAGGAGTCATGACATCATCACTGGTCTGCAGCCAGTCAGGAGTCATGACATCATCACTGGTCTGCAGCCAGTCAGGAGTCATGACATCATCACTGCTCTGCAGCCAGTCAGGAGTCATGACATCATCACTGCTCTGCAGCCAGTCAGGAGTCATGACATCATCACTGCTCTGCAGCCAGTCAGGAGTCATGACATCATCACTGGTCTGCAGCCAGTCAGGAGTCATGACATCATCACTGGTCTGCAGCCAGTCAGGAGTCATGACATCATCACTGCTCTGCAGCCAGTCAGGAGTCATGACATCATCACTGCTCTGCAGCCAGTCAGGAGTCATGACATCATCACTGGTCTGCAGCCAGTCAGGAGTCATGACATCATCACTGGTCTGCAGCCAGTCAGGAGTCATGACATCATCACTGGTCTGCAGCCAGTCAGGAGTCATGACATCATCACTGCTCTGCAGCCAGTCAGGAGTCATGACATCATCACTGCTCTGCAGCCAGTCAGGAGTCATGACATCATCACTGCTCTGCAGCCAGTCAGGAGTCATGACATCATCACTGCTCTGCAGCCAGTCAGGAGTCATGACATCATCACTGCTCTGCAGCCAGTCAGGAGTCATGACATCATCACTGCTCTGCAGCCAGTCAGGAGTCATGACAGGATATTCTCTTTATCAGTGTGACTTTGTATGAACAGAGATCCAGTGTTTTGTGTTGTGTGAGGCTCTTATTCTGAAGAGTCATGTGATCTCATATCTGAGCTGTGATTGGTTGCAGACGTCGGTGCCGGCGGCGTCCGGCAGCCACGGCCTCCTGCTGTCGGTGGTTCCTGGTGTTCTGGGTCTGGTGGCGTTCTCTCCGGAGACGGACGCCTGTGGGAACCCGTGGAGGGCCGTCCACTTCTGTCAGGTGACCCCCCAACTGTGATCACAGGGTTTAATTCATCATTATGATCACTGTAATCTTTATTTAATTCATACGGCATAAAACATGTTGACTCTTAAAACAGAAATCTGTGACCAAAGGAAAACAAATTTAAATTAAATTAAAAAATAAATGTAAAATACATACATTTAAAATAAATACATTTAAAATAAATACATTTAAAATAAATACATTTAAAATAAATACATTTAAAAAAATAAATAAAATAAAACAAAATAAATAAATAAAATAAATCAACATGTCTAGGTTAAGAACAAATAAGTAAAATCCATGTATCATATCAAAACACATTAGTTAGACTATATTATCACTTTGAGACGCTTCAAAAACATAAAACATTATAGATTTTCTATTTTTCTTCCATAACTCGTCTTCTTTCAGACTAGTGGAAAGAAAACATTTATTTTACTACTTTCTCTATTTGCTTCTGTAGATTTCTACTAAATTTACCAAAAGTTACTATTACATAATGCCTCATTTACATATTTAAACATAACATTTCGTAATCGTTCAAGTAGTTTTTCATGTTTAAATACTACGTATGTACAGTATGTACATGTAGACTACAGACTGATTTAAATGTATCAGACAGTGTGATGAAGAGGAGGATGTACAGTTCAAATCATTGATATTTACATATTTATTACATGTGTGTTTGTTTGTTTGCAGGAACTGATTTCCACGTTCCAGCTGCACAGTTTTGACATCAGGACTCCGTTCAGACAGGTTCTGGTCTACAGACAGTGGAAAGCTGAGTCTGAGGTGAGTTCACTTAATTTATCATCACCGTCTCTCTTCAGGATCAATAATCTGATTAAATAATATCTTCTTCTCCTCTGCAGGGTTACCAGATCATGAACGTCCTGCTGGCAGCTTTTAAAGGAGACGTCCAGGCTCTGAGGAGGTGACGTCATGTTTTAATGATACATGATGATTACACACTGATTATACTCTATGATCAATAACACACTGATTATACTCTATGATCAATAACACACTGATTATACTCTATGATCAATAACACACTGATTATACTCTATGATCAATAACACACTGATTATACTCTATGATCAATAACACACTGATTATACTCTATGATCAATAACACACTGATTATACTCTATGATCAATAACACACTGATTATACTCTATGATCAATAAGACACTGATTATACTCTATGATCAATAACACACTGATTATACTCTATGATCAATAACACACTGATTATACTCTATGATCAATAACACACTGATTATACTCTATGATCAATAACACACTGATTATACTCTATGATCAATAACACACTGATTATACTCTATGATCAATAACACGCTGATTATACTCTATGATCAATAACACACTGATTATACTCTATGATCAATAACACACTGATTATACTCTATGATCAATAACACACTGATTATACTCTATGATCAATAACACACTGATTATACTCTATGATCAATAACACACTGATTATACTCTATGATCAATAACACACTGATTATATTCAGACAGCATTTCTTCTTCTGTGGTTGTCTGCAGGTACTTCCTGTCTGGAGTGGATGTGAACGCGGTCGACTACGACGGACGCTCCGCTCTGCACGTAGCGGCCGCCGAAGGCCACGCAGAGGTCGTCCGCTTCCTGCTGCAGAACACCAGAACGAACCCGAACCTCCGGGACAGGTGAGACCTCACTGAACCTCCGGGACAGGTGAGACCTCACTGAACCTCCGGGACAGGTGAGACCTCACTGAACCTCCGGGACAGGTGAGACCTCACTGAACCTCCGGGACAGGTGAGACCTCACTGAACCTCCGGGACAGGTGAGACCTCACTGAACCTCCGGGACAGGTGAGACCTCACTGAACCTCCGGGACAGGTGAGACCTCACTGAACCTCCGGGACAGGTGAGACCTCACTGAACTACCGGGACAGGTGAGACCTCACTGAACCTCCGGGACAGGTGAGACCTCACTGAACCTCCGGGACAGGTGAGACCTCACTGAACCTCCGGGACAGGTGAGACCTCACTGAACCTCCGGGACAGGTGAGACCTCACTGAACCTCCGGGACAGGTGAGACCTCACTGAACCTCCGGGACAGGTGAGACCTCACCTGTCCCGAGAAACAAGAAACTTGAAGCCAGT
This sequence comes from Leptoclinus maculatus, assembly GCA_032191485.1. NCBI lineage: Eukaryota > Metazoa > Chordata > Actinopteri > Perciformes > Stichaeidae > Leptoclinus > Leptoclinus maculatus. Next base: position 10,093,992 of record JAVDOI010000005.1, read on the forward strand.
AAAGATCTTCTGACTCTTTATTTTTACACTACTCCACCAGTAACACTGTTCATGTCTTTATTGGAGGAGTCAGTGTGTGATGTAGTGTCGTCTCTCCACCAGGTGGGGGAGCTCTCCTCTGCAGGAGGCCCGGAGACACAACAGGGACGCTGTAGTCCTCCTGCTGCAGGACCCCGTCTCACCTGGGCCCTGTTAGACTGAAGAGACCAGCTGAACAGAACCTGTTAGACTGAAGAGACCAGCTGAACAGAACCTGTTAGACTGAAGAGACCAGCTGAACAAAACCTGTTAGACTGAAGAGACCAGCTGAATAGAACCTGTTAGACTGAAGAGACCAGCTGAATAGAACCTGTTAGACTGAAGAGACCAGCTGAACAAAACCTGTTAGACTGAAGAGACCAGCTGAATAGAACCTGTTAGACTGAAGAGACCAGCTGAATAGAACCTGTTAGACTGAAGAGACCAGCTGAACAAAACCTGTTAGACTGAAGAGACCAGCTGAATAGAACCTGTTAGACTGAAGAGACCAGCTGAACAGAACCTGTTAGACTGAAGAGACCAGCTGAATAGAACCTGTTAGACTGAAGAGACCAGCTGAACAAAACCTGTTAGACTGAAGAGACCAGCTGAATAGAACCTGTTAGACTGAAGAGACCAGCTGAATAGAACCTGTTAGACTGAAGAGACCAGCTGAATAGAACCTGTTAGACTGAAGAGACCAGCTGAATAGAACCTGTTAGACTGAAGAGACCAGCTGAATAGAACCTGTTAGACTGAAGAGACCAGCTGAATAGAACCTGTTAGACTGAAGAGACCAGCTGAACAAAACCTGTTAGACTGAAGAGACCAGCTGAACAGAACCTGTTAGACTGAAGAGACCAGCTGAATAGTACTAATACTACAGTGTATAAATACTCAATGGAGGACGGAAATAGTAATAAAGCATTTAATTAATGAATCACTAATTGTACAATGAAAGGCGTTTATAAATCATTTTACAAATTAATTGAATGATCTATAAGTAGATAAACTGATTTTGATATTTTAATTTGTTAATTATCTTTATAAATCCTTTTTTTTACTGCCCATTAAAATATAAAATAAGTTTAGTTAATGTTTTAATAGATTAATCAATGAATTAGTTATTAAATGTATAATGCATATTTTTATTATTATTTAATGAACACGTCTGGTCCTTAATAAAAAGTCTGCATTGAAAATGTTACTTCAGTAAAAGTACAAAAGTATCAGCATTAAAGTATACTTAAAGTACCAAAAGTAAAAGTACTAATTATGTTATATTATTATATATTATATTATATTATTATAATTATTGATGCATTAATGTGTTCATCACTTTAATGTTGCAGCAGGTAAAGGAAATGGAAATACTCCAGTATTGTATAAGTACCTGGAATACTTGAGTAAATGTACTTAGTTACTTTCCACCACTGGATAACTTTTGTGAATTAATTAAATTAAATTAAAACCAAGTTTTCTTTGGAAGGAAAAAACATAAAGACTGAAGAGTTCAACGAGGATTCAGTGAGTTTAACTTTATACTTTATACTTTTTACTTATTTAGTTCTTTGTACTTTGTTTGTGTACTTTGTGTACTGAAGCTCCTTCAGTGAGTAATTCATATTCTGTTCACATCAGTTTCTGTTCTACTGGCGACAGAAGCTGCTCTGGAATCAGCTTCTGCTTCTTTTGTTTCTACTTCTGTCCACTCAAACTGACTTTTATTTATTTCAATACTGAGAAAAAGTATAAAATATATCAGATGTTTGTCATTAATGTGAGGATTTAGTTGGAAAGAAGAATTTGTGATTTTAGCTTCATATTTAAAATGTACTTGCAGTCAAGTCTGCGCTTAAGTATAATTTTGAAAGTAGAGTAGAGAAACATTAAACTGTTTTCATTGATATTGTTTTGTTTTCATGGCGGAACTTCTTCTCATGTTTTATTTGTCTTCTTCATGAATATTCATGAGATGGAAGGTTCTGAACCAATCATCTTCTGAGAGGCCGGACGCTGCGTCAAGCTAAAAATCAGACCTGTACCGGATGTTGGGCGTGTACCTTCACAATAAAAGCATAACTTCCGCAGTAAAGCAGTTCAATTATTTTGTTTCAATACTTCAGTAAATATACATTTTTTCCTGCATCGTGTTTCCATATGAGTGAGTGACTCAGATAATAATAATAATAATAATAATAATAATAATAATAATACATGTTTTAAAGAGTTGAGCTGCAACTATCACATTTTACACTCATTTTATAAAATCTGTTTCACAAATACTAGAAATGATCAAGAGGGAGAATTTGTTATTTAAATGAAATATCTTTTGGTTTTAGACAAAATAAGACATTTTAAGAAGAGCTACCTCTTGACATTTTATAGACTAAATGATTAATCAAGAAAATAATCAGAAGGTTAATTGATAAAGAAAAAGAAAAGTCAGTTGCAGCTTTATTATCGAGCACTTTTTAAAACAATAAATGTTAATAAAAGTGCTTTACACAGAAATTAAATACATAATCCGATGTGCAAAGTAACAATGGGAGGAGGAGGAGGAGGAGGAGGAGGAGGAGGAGGAGAAGAAGAAGAAGAAGAAGAAGAAGAAGAAGAAGAAGAAGAAGAAGAAGAAAGGGAATTCCCAAAGAAACCAAATTAAATCTTTGAGGCTGTTTTGAGACACAGAGGTGATTTAAATGCTGTTAAATGTGTCGTTTCTCAAAAAGATCGGAGTCAGATTTATTATAAAGTAATAAGTACAGGAAGGAAATCATAGAACATAGTGACACTTTACCACAGAAGAAGAAGAAGAAGAAGAAGAAGAAGAAGAAGAAGAAGCAGCTATAATGAACTTAAGGATCAACAAGCTGCACTGGAAGCAGAGCAACTGAGGAAGACAGTAGCTGTGCAATGAGAAAATAAGATAATGGGGAAAATATTTTTATAAATTACAATACATGTAGTGTATTTAAGAACAATTATTATATTATAAAATAGATATAACTTTGTGATTCTGTCTAGGCCAGCAGAGAAGGCTTTGCAGGCCCTGACGGCCCGCCACTGGTTTATATACTGCTGTGGTAGCCTTTAAATACTTTAACCGAAGTAAACTTTGAATGCATATCTTTTACTTACAATGGAGTATTTTCACAATGTAGTAGCCCTGGAGTACTATGTACTTTTGCGGAAGTAAAGGATCTGAAAACTTATGTCACAATAAACGTTACATGTACCTGACGCTGGACTTTTACTTTGAAGGCTGTAAACAGGAAGTGATTATAGTTAGCTTCGCTAGCTTTGTTTAGCAGCGGTCTCTCCAGCCTGTTGAGCGGAGGAACGAGCGGCAGTTGGGTCCGAGTGTCGGAGAAGAAGAGTCAGAAACATGTTTGAGTGGAGGAAGTAGTCCGTCACTCTCACAACAAACTGTTGTTGTTTGTTTGTTTCCGGTAACCGGAGCCATGCGTGCAGAATGAGAGAAGAAGAAGAAGAAGAGCGTTTCTTTTGGTTTCGTTGTCTGCAGAGAAAGAAAAGAAAAACTTTAATTCATCCGGACTGAAGCGGGTCTGAGGTGAGTTATGGTTCATATAATATATATTATTATATATTATATTATATGTATTATTTATGGTTCACACAATATATATATACATACATATATATATATATATATATGTATATGTATATATGTATATATATGGTTCACCGGGTCTACATGACTCCTAACCCGCTAACAGAGGAGTCAGTGTGTTGAGTTATTTTTCTGAACAAACACACTCATTGGTATTAATTATAAATAAACACGTTTCTATTATGAAACATGACGACTTTAAAATGACTTTAATATCATAAAACGTTTTTTGAGTCATTGTAGACAGATCTACAGGTGGTCTAGAGACTGTAAACAGATCTACAGGTGGTCTAGAGACTGTAAACAGATCTACAGGTGGTCTAGAGACTGTAAACAGATCTACAGGTGGTCTAGAGACTGTAAACAGATCTACAGGTGGTCTAGAGACTGTAAACAGATCTACAGGTGGTCTAGAGACTGTAAACAGATCTACAGGTGGTCTAGAGACTGTAAACAGATCTACAGGTGGTCTAGAGACTGTAAACAGATCTACAGGTGGTCTAGAGACTGTAAACAGATCTACAGGTGGTCTAGAGACTGTAAACAGATCTACAGGTGGTCTAGAGACTGTAAACAGATCTACAGGTGGTCTAGAGACTGTAAACAGATCTACAGGTGGTCTAGGTCTTGTAAACAGACCTACAGATGGTCTAGGTCTTGTAAATAGATCTACTGCTAGTTTAAAGTGTGTAGATGGACCTACAGGTAGTTAAGTTCTTGTAAATTGACCCAGAAGACTAGACCTGGACTCAGTTGAAGTATTTACAGGTGGTCTAGAGTCTGTAAATAGGCCTACAGGGGGATTAGCTCTCTTAAAGAGACCCTCAGGAGTTTCGTTCTTGTTGACAGTCCTACATGTGGTTTATGTTTTAAGTCTGTAAATAGACTTACAGGGAGTTAAGGTCTTGTAGTTGGACATAGTTTAGAGTTTACAGGTAGTCCTTAGATAGAACTACAGGTAGTCTAGGACCTAGACAGAACTACAAGTTTTCGTAGAGTCTCTGAATAGACTTCTTGGTGGTTTAGATCTGTAGTGAGTCAGACCTGTAGACAGCAGCTAGATTTAGTTCTTGTAGAAAGGCAAAAAGGTAGTTTAGTTGTTGTAGACCTCCAAGGAATTTGGATCTTGTAGATGTTGATTAAGGTAGATCAAGGTCTTGTAGATGACCAACATGTAGTTTAGAGTCTTGTAGATAGGCCGACGGATAGGTTTAGGACTTTTAGGTGTACCTCTAGATAGTTTAGTTCTGTAAATAGACCTACAGCTGGTTTAGATCTGGTTGATGGATCTACAGCTGGTTTAGATCTGGTTGATGGATCTACAGCTGGTTTAGATCTGGTTGATGGATCTACAGCTGGTTTAGATCTGGTTGATGGATCTACAGCTGGTTTAGATCTGGTTGATGGATCTACAGCTGGTTTAGATCTGGTTGATGGATCTACAGCTGGTTTAGATCTGGTTGATGGATCTACAGCTGGTTTAGATCTGGTTGATGGATCTACAGCTGGTTTAGATCTGGTTGATGGATCTACAGCTGGTTTAGATCTGGTTGATGGATCTACAGCTGGTTTAGATCTGGTTGATGGATCTACAGCTGGTTTAGATCTGGTTGATGGATCTACAGCTGGTTTAGATCTGGTTGATGGATCTACAGCTGGTTTAGATCTGGTTGATGGATCTACAGCTGGTTTAGAGGTTACACATGTAGTTTACATTACATTACAGTCATTTACAGTCAGCTTTTATCCAAAGCGACTTACAATAAGTGTATTCAAAATCGGTATTCAAGAGAACTACTAGTCACCAGAAGTCATCACCTTTAAACAAGCATCTAAGAGCATAAACCAGAGCAAACGTACAGAAACAAACTAATACGAATACAATAAGTGCAAGAAACTAGTATGAATACAATAAGTGCTGAGTGGAAGGCTCAGGGTAGTACTTCTTAGTTTAGTTGTAGATTAACATACAGGTAGTTTAGCTCTCGTTAAGACACCTTCAGGAGTTAAGTTCCTGGAGACAGTCTTACTCTTAGGTAGAACTGTAGGTGTTTCAGAGTTCTTAGATGAACCTACAGGTTGTTTAGGTCTTGGTAAAAGACTTTTAGTTTAGTTATTGTGGACAGGTCTACAGGTACAGGTGGGTAGAACTACAGGTAGATTTGTACTTGTGGACAGGTCTACAGGTACAGGTGAGTAGAACTACAGGTAGATTTGTACTTGTGGACAGACCTACAGGTACAGGTAGGTAGACAGACCTACAGGTATATTTGTGCTTGTGGACAGGTCTACAGGTACAGGTGGGTAGACAGGCCTACAGGTATATTTGTACTTGTGGACAGGTCTACAGGTACAGGTGGGTAGACAGACCTACAGGTATATTTGTGCTTGTGGACAGGTCTACAGGTACAGGTGGGTAGACAGACCTACAGGTATATTTGTACTTGTGGACAGGTCTACAGGTACAGGTAGGTAGACAGACCTACAGGTATATTTGTGCTTGTGGACAGGTCTACAGGTACAGGTGGGTAGACAGACCTACAGGTATATTTGTACTTGTGGACAGGTCTACAGGTACAGGTAGGTAGACAGACCTACAGGTATATTTGTACTTGTGGACAGGTCTACAGGTACAGGTGGGTAGACAGACCTACAGGTATATTTGTACTTGTGGACATGTCTACAGGTACAGGTGGGTAGATAGACCTACAGGTAGATTTGTACTTGTGGACAGGTCTACAGGTACAGGTGGGTAGACAGACCTACAGGTGTGCGTACTTCCAGTAGACACACCTCCTTTTTACCTGCAGTCAGAAGACTGTATTTAAACTTTTAAACAATAAATACACATTGCTGATGGTTCTGTCATCACTGTGTGAACCACAATCAGTGGTTTGGTGTTTGTTACTGTTTCCTGTTGACAAAGTGACGTCACAGGGCTTCTGTGTAGAGACGCCACGAATCCACCACAGAAGAAGAACGATTACAGAGAACAGTTTCTATGAGAATCCAGTGCAGCGACAGGACGGCTCGGAGTCCACGTGAAGAATGCTTTGATCTTAATATCACTGTAATTTCTGATGCACACTCATTCATAACCATTTCCTCTAATTATGTGTACATTGTGGAACGGCATTCTGGGAAACGTAGGACATTAATAACAGTAGAGCAGATCAGGGGAGGTTTCCTAACAATATAATGGCACGTGGAGTTTAGAGAAGGTTTTTGACTTCATGCAGTGGTGGAGGAAGTATTCAGAACCTTTACTCAAGTAAAAGTACTAATACTACACTGTTAAGATACTCTGTAACAGTAAAAGTACTAATACTACACTGTTAAGATACTCTGTAACAGTAAAAGTCCTCCACTGAAAATGTTCCCTCAATAAAACTATAATCAGGAAAGTATATGAAGACAAATCACTGTCAAAATCCGAGAGCGCAAATGAGATCCATGCTCGCGCGCAAATCAAACAGCCGCGCAGGTATTTTACTTTGACGAGCGCTTTCACGTCACTCCACGAGCAAAATTCCGTCTCGCGCGAGCAAGAGTCGCTCTCGAGTCTTTAACCTGCTCGCTCTCGAGTCTTTAACCTGCTCGCTCGAGAGTAGTGTTTCTGTTTGACAGTAAGTGGGCGGAGCCAGTCTCCCTTGTATCTCTACATCTAATTGGTTACAATCCTGGTCTTTGGATAGACCTGATATCACTCTGACACAGACCTAGGTCTGTTAGAGGTGGTTTTCAATCCGCCACTAAACACTACTGTACTCCACTACATCTCAGGATGTTCTACATTTGTCTGACAGGTTTTGTAAACGTTTCAGACTGTAGAGGCTGATGAAATACTAATTATGTTAATAGCGTTGTTAAATACAATAATAAAAAATGTGTTAAAGTCAAGTTGCTCAGATTGGTTTAAATTCACTCCATCATTCTATTACAGACAATGTGTGTTTGATAGTCAAACATGATGTGATCATATTTAATCATACTGTTGTGTTTACAGAGGAGATATAATGTAGTTGTATATAATATGAGCAACAATTTGGACCCGCTCAAAGATCTGGAGCCAAGATTAGGGACCACTGTTTGTATATTATCTGTTTGTATATTAACTGTTTGTATATTAACTGTTTGTATATTAACTGTTTGTATATTAACTGTTTGTATAGTATCTGTTTGCCCAACTTAAATCACTTACAGTAGTTAGTGGATGAAAAAGTATTCAGATCCTTCACAGTAAACGTACTAATACCATACTGATGAAACAATCCACTACCAGTAAAATACCTGCATTCAAAACCTCAGTCAAGTATGTTATTATCAGCAAAATGTACTTTAAGTGCAGAAAGTAAAAGTACCCGTTCAGTAAAATGTACATTATTTGCTGCTGACCTGTAGTGCAATCTGAAGATCTCCTCCTAGGTCTGAGTCAGAGTGATATCAGGTCTATCCAAAGACCAGGATCGTAACCAATTAGATGTAGAGATACAAGGGAGACTGGCTCCGCCCACTTACTGTCAAACAGAAACACTACTCGAGAGCGAGCAGGTTAAAGACTCGAGAGCGAGCAGGTTAAAGACTCGAGAGCGAGCAGGTTAAAGACTCGAGAGCGAGCAGGTTAAAGACTCGAGAGCGAGCAGGTTAAAGACTCGAGAGCGAGCAGGTTAAAGACTCGAGAGCGAGCAGGTTAAAGACTCGAGAGCGAGCAGGTTAAAGACTCGAGAGCGAGCAGGTTAAAGACTCGAGAGCGAGCAGGTTAAAGACTCGAGAGCGAGCAGGTTAAAGACTCGAGAGCGAGCAGGTTAAAGACTCGAGAGCGAGCAGGAAAAAGACTCGAGAGCAAGCAGGTTAAAGACTCGAGAGCGAGCAGGTTAAAGACTCGAGAGCGAGCAGGTTAAAGACTCGAGAGCGAGCAGGAAAAAGACTCGAGAGCGAGCAGGTTAAAGACTCGAGGGCGAGCAGGTTAAAGACTCGAGAGCGAGCAGGTTAAAGACTCGAGAGCGAGCAGGTTAAAGACTCGAGAGCGAGCAGGTTAAAGACTCGAGAGCGAGCAGGAAAAAGACTCGAGAGCGAGCAGGTTAAAGACTCGAGAGCGAGCAGGTTAAAGACTCGAGAGCGAGCAGGTTAAAGACTCGAGAGCGAGCAGGTTAAAGACTCGAGAGCGAGCAGGTTAAAGACTCGAGAGCGAGCAGGTTAAAGACTCGAGAGCGAGCAGGTTAAAGACTCGAGAGCGAGCAGGTTAAAGACTCGAGAGCGAGCAGGTTAAAGACTCAAGAGCGAGCAGGAAAAAGACTCGAGAGCGAGCAGGTTAAAGACTCGAGAGCGGGTTTAAGCTTCGCGAGCGACTCTTGCTCGCGTGAGAGCGACTTTCGCTCGCGGAGTGACGTGAAGGCGCTCACTAAAGTAAAATACGTGCGCGGCTGTTTGATTTGCGTGCGCATGGATCTCATTTGCGCTCTCTGATTTTGACTGTGATTTGCCTTCGTATAAATGTTTTGAGTAATTGTTTCAGCTGTACTTGTAAACTGTTGAGTTAAGTTGTTAAAACATATTTTATAATCTCTTCATATGTTTTGCATACAAAACACTTAACGAGTTCATAGGTGCTTCAGCTGGTTCGTTATTGTGACACACGTGAGATGTGGTAAACTAAGTAAAGTACTTGTAGTTGAGTAAATGTACTTTTAAAGCTGTTTTTTGTTATTCTACATATGTAATTTGTGACTTTAATAAGAAAGATGTTATCACTGCAGTTCATCGAGACGTCAGATTAGATTCTCATGATTTCATTATTTTAATAAACAACAAGAAACTTCCTGTTGAATCAGAAGATATTAGATGATTGACCAGCTGACTAAACACGTTTTCATTGTCTTACCTGAAATCATAAAATCATAAACTACACACACAGTCATGAAGTCACGTGATCTCTTTCGTGATGTCATCATTATGAGACCAAGCTTTTGTTTCAATACGATTGTTTTTCAGAATAAGTTCATTAGTCTCTCTGAGATCTTTCTCGTGATGGAGGGCTTCTGTTTTCAGGATTAGCCCCCCCCCCCACAACCAGGGACCAGAATCCCCCCCCCTCCCCCCCTTCCTTAGAGCCGTCTCTCTCTGTGGACATGAATAGATCCACACTGGGATTATATTTTGTACTTTTAAGGTGAATATGGTGCCAGAGTGCATTAAAACCGTACAATAGAGGAATGGAGATGATATGACAGAGGACCCCCGGCCCCCCCGGCCCCCCCGACAGGTTCTTGTGTGTTTCTCTGTAGAGGTTGTGAAGCTCGTGGTTGTAGATGTTGCTCTCTATGAAACATGAAGAAGAACCAGATGTGTAGCGTGTTAACCAGCTGGAGAGGAGCTGGGAGCTCCTTACTTGTGGGCAGAGCCAGGCTAGCAGTTTCCAGTCTTTATGCTAAGCTAACCAGCTGTAGCTGGTCATCATCATGTATCAGTGGAGGAGGCTCTGAGAGAGAGGGGGGGGGGGGGGGTTGACCTTTTTTTGATGACTGGCTTTTGACTGTCTACCAGATGGGTCGTCATGGTTACACAGTGACGCCTAACGCCCACTTTACAGATCAGAAGGTGAGACGACGCTACACCGAGCAGCTCTGAAGTGTGTGTGTGTGTGTGTGTGTGTGTGTGTCTGTGTGTGTGTGTGTGTGTGTGTGTGTGTGTTTTTGAGGGTGTGTGTGTGTGTGTGTGTGTCTGTGTGTGTGTGTGTGTGTTTTTGAGGGTGTGTGTTATATCCACCAGGTCCTGTGAACGCTACATGTGGTGAACTGTGTGCACACATGGTCCGGTTCCCACACACACACACACACACACACACACACACACACACACACTTTCATCAAAGCGTTGTGTGTGATCTGGTCTCACCCTCCTACACTCATCTGGGTGACGAGCTGCTAACCCCCCCCATCACATTTTTACATTTTCTCACTGTTCAGATATATATATTTTTCTTTTCTTTTACGATTTTCTCAAATATCGATATCTTAAAAACATTCTGGACAACAATTAATAATTGATATGGCATTTTTTTACGATTAAAATTGAATCGCGATTAATCGCATTGTTATGGCAAATTTACTAACACTTTAAACACATCCGGTTCTTGTTAACAGCAGTATTCCCTTTACACAGTAGAGTTCTATCTCTTCACTATCTGTGCTCAGTGTGCTGACTGGATGTGAAACGTTCCACTGCTGTGAACATGAACACAATGTTTCAGCACGTTTCATCTAAACGTGTGTCTTGTGTCTTCATGACAGTCAGAGCAGGTGAATGCAGCTCTACTGTTCATCAATATAATGCTGTAACTCAGAGGTGATGATGGTTACCCAGCGATCAAAGAATAAAGACACTTTTATTTATTTAGGTGTATTTTCCCTTTAACTCACGAGATGCAGGTAGCATGTTTTATACTTAGTGTGAATATAATTCATACTTTGTTGGCATCTTATTCTGAAAACCGGATGTTCGTCTGAAGAAACCGGATGTTGTCTCACGTTAATCTTTCCGCTAACTTTCTGAGCTCATTCTCGAGGCTCATACGTGACGTCATTCGTTGATCCTAAAGGTGCGTTCACACCAAACGCGACACTAACGCACCTTGAGAACGTTCCTCAGACCGACATCTTCCTCAACACTAACCGGCTGCAGTTTATCTCTACTTCTCTGTAGCATCTGTTAGCTTGTCTTTAGTTTATCTCTACTTCTCTGTAGCATCTGTTAGCTTGTCTTTAGTTTATCTCTACTTCTCTGTAGCATCTGTTAGCTTGTCTTTAGTTTATCTCTACTTCTCTGTAGCATCTGTTAGCTTGTCTTTAGTTTATCTCTACTTCTCTGTAGCATCTGTTAGCTTGTCTTTAGTTTATCTCTACTTCTCTGTAGCATCTGTTAGCTTGTCTTTAGTTTATCTCTACTTCTCTGTAGCATCTGTTAGCTTGTCTTTAGTTTATCTCTACTTCTCTGTAGCATCTGTTAGCTTGTCTTTAGTTTATCTCTACTTCTCTGTAGCATCTGTTAGCTTGTCTTTAGTTTATCTCTACTTCTCTGTAGCATCTGTTAGCTTGTCTTTAGTTTATCTCTACTTCTCTGTAGCATCTGTTAGCTTGTCTTTAGTTTATCTCTACTTCTCTGTAGCATCTGTTAGCTTGTCTTTAGTTTATCTCTACTTCTCTGTAGCATCTGTTAGCTTGTCTTTAGTTTATCTCTACTTCTCTGTAGCATCTGTTAGCTTGTCTTTAGTTTATCTCTACTTCTCTGTAGCATCTGTTAGCTTGTCTTTAGTTTATCTCTACTTCTCTGTAGCATCTGTTAGCTTGTCTTTAGTTTGTCTCTACTTCTCCCACACGCTGCATCAACGTAGTCTGAAGACTTCCTCCACCGCTGACAGTGAGCAACGCACTTTCAAAATAAAAACAAATTAAAAAAACGCAATAAAATAATTGTCGGCGTTAAATAATGAATGCGTTAACGCGATAATAACACGTTAACTTGCCCAGCACTAATATATATATATATATATATACAGTTTTTAAATGCTCCTTGTACTGTTGGATATCAGACGAATGTTTCTGTTTACTGATGCTGGTTAAAGTTACTGCTTTTGTTTCACATTAAAAGCTCTCCTTTGGACCAGGAGAAGGCTTTTATTTTGGAGAAGTTATCATCAACATCAGTGATGCAACCGCTTCATGTGTTAAAGCTGCATTCTCTCTAGTGTCCACCAGGGGGCGACTCCTCTGGTTCTATAGAAGTCTATGAGAAAATGACTCTACTTCTCTCTTGATTTATGACCTCAGTAAACATTGTAAACATGAGTTTATGGTCTCAATCTCTAGTTTCAAGTCTTCTTCAATACAGCATGATGTTCATTTAGTACATTATGGTCCATTTAGAGTCAAACAGACCATAAAGCAGGGGATGCTTTAGGGGCGGGGCTACACAGTGATTGACAGGTCTCTACCAGAGACGTATACGGCGTCTCTACGTCACTCCTCCTCAGTCCAGATATGGTCACTTCCTGTTCACTGGTTGATAAAAACAACAAGATGGTGACGGAGAAATTGATATGTATGCTTTAGTTTGCAGATTCAGTTGTAAGGTTTGTTTTGGACAACAATTTAAAGGTATTTTTTGTCTTTTTCTTTGTTTATAGTTCCTTATGAGGGTTCTAAAGATCACTAAACTAAAGTTTCTATTCTCAGATCGGATCAGCAGGAAACAATCAGGAGCAAATATAACCGTTAACCTTTCCTCTCCGAAGAAATGACGACACACTTGTTGTCCTTTTACTTTGTTATTCTCATCTATTGATGAGCTTGTTGCATTTTAAAAATGTTGAATCATCTCTTCATCTCAGAGTTCTCTTTGTTCACATTATTAATCTGCTCGTTTTATTTCTGTTCCTTCTGCTTCAGGCGAGGAAGAGTTTCTCCTCCTCGTCGTCTCCTCGGTTGTAAAGTGAGAGAGGAATCAGTTTGAATCGAGCTCACGCCGGCTCAGCCCAACAAACAATAGTGTGTTTGTGTTGACGGGGGGGGGGGGGCTCCCATTGGCTGTGATCAGAGGAGACGGCACAGCGAGAGGGACTGTGTGGGGACTAACACTGGGCTGTGAAATCCCATCAGCCACCTGGGCGTCCTGGACGGAGACCCAAACCCCCCGGGGGGGGGGGGGGCGTGGCTCCGAGGTCGACTCGTCGTGACTGTCCGAGCTGAACATTGAGATCATGTGATCATGAGGTCATGAACTGATTTAGTTTACAGGCCGTCACTGAGAGGTTGTTTATATTCACACGTTCTGCAAGAACTCACACGAAATAACAAGATCCAAATTTTACGGTATTTCAAACCCTAATTTTCAAAAACATCCCTTTTTAAATGAATATTCATGCTCCTCAGAGGGTGAATCCTAATGACCTTGGTGACCCTCTGGCCTTTTTTTCATCTGGCGAAGAAGGTGTTAAAAATCTACATTAAAGTAAATATTTACAGGATATTCAACCTTTGTTTCTTTATAATACATTTAATACTTGACTTCTTTCTTTTTAGTGATTGTATAAAAGTAATGAAGTGGTCATAAATATATGAGATATGAGTTTACAGATAATTATAATCCCTCCTCTCTATAGTGGAGGTTAGTCAAAGCTTCATGTGTTAAAGCTGCATTCTCTCTAGTGTCCACCAGGGGGCGACTCCTCTGGTTCTATAGAAGTCTATGAGAAAATGACTCTACTTCTCTCTTGATTTATTACCTCAGTAAACATTGTAAACATGAGTTTATGGTCTCAATCTCTAGTTTCAAGTCTTCTTCAATACAGCATGATGTTCATTTAGTACATTATGGTCCATTTAGAGTCAAACAGACCATAAAGCAGGGGATGCTTTAGGGGCGGGGCTACTGTGATTGACAGGTCTCTACCAGAGACGTATACGTCTTCAGATGTTTTTGTCTCGGTACAGAAACATGAAGTCGTCTCTTTGTCTGCAGCTTCAAACTGTTTGTTTCAACACTCTCTCGTCTTTTGATCTACGAGTTCGTGACCGAAACCTTCAGTGAAGCTGTGAACTTGTTACGTTAATCTGCTGCAGGGAAAGTTTTCTTTATCTAGAACAGATATAAAAACATCCCCTTCAAAATAAAAGCTGTGTTTCCTCCTCTTTAAGGTTGAAGCAGAGCACCAACAGCCTGATACAGAGACCAGAACCAAAAAAACTTTTCCTTTAACTTCAACATGTAATTAGTGTTGAATCATCATCGAAACCACAACAACCCGCTCCTTCTCTCTGTAATCATGACTGACTCAATAAAAGAGCTGTTATTTGTCTCGTGTACGTTAAATCCTTCAGTCACAATCACATAAGTGAAAGTTTCTCACACCGACTAAATTTAATCTGTGGTTTTAAGAGAAAAAAAACCAACAGACTAAATATATTACAGACGATAAACTGAGTCAAAGAAACTTTACGTGTACAGAAATACAGTGACAGTCACAGTTCACAGCTGTCTGTGGTTTCTGGAAAGCGAAGCAGAGTGAGACCTCGTCTCTGTAAATAAACAGGAAG
>JAVDOI010000005.1:10108930-10168930 GCA_032191485.1 Leptoclinus maculatus
ATCCTCTTGTCTCTTTAGCCAGTTTAAATGATAATCAGTCTCACTCATAGTCCCCTTTTTCTTTTTCTTTTCTACAGGCGAGACATTTTTTAAGACAGGGTATAGCCCACCTTTGTCATCTCACCCAGGCACCATACCTTTCTAGCTCCCACCTCCAAACACAGTTGGTCATTATCTTAAAGTAGAATATCTAGTCTGAATATCTGTGTGATCACGGGGTAAGAAAATTGGCACTGAAATACCTTCTTGAGCTTCGGCTAAGTAGAATTAAGGATGGTTCTTTTAAAGCAAGACTTTGGCTCATACAATCTTTGAAAGCTATGTACCGTCTACATCAGGGGTCTCTAACAGGCGGACACGCGGTCCGGATCCGGGCCCAGACGCTGTCCTATCCGGACCTGGACGTATAACTGATGGATAATTGAGAATTATATATTTTGGCAGAGCGCTTCTATTTGAAACCTGGCACAGCTTTTTCTAGCCTTTACGACACTCGGTCAGCAGTCCAGGAAATACACCGACAATTACATGCTTTGTAAATCATCTCACGTGACGCTACTCAGCCCAATCGAATATCTGTATTCTGAAAACGCATCGTGAGCCGAGTGAGATTTACACAGACACGAGAGAGAGAGAGAGAGAGAGAGAGGAGAGAGAGAGAGAGAGAGAGAGAGAGAGAGAGAGAGAGGAGAGAGAGAGAGAGAGAGAGAGAGAGAGGAGAGAGAGAGAGAGAGGAGAGAGAGAGAGAGAGAGAGAGAGAGAGAGAGAGAGAGAGAGAGAGAGAGAGAGAGAGAGAGAGAGAGAGAGAGAGAGAGAGAGAGAGAGAGAGAGAGAGAGAGAGAGATGAGAGAGAGAGAGAGAGAGAGAGAGAGAGAGAGAGAGAGAGAGAGAGAGAGAGAGAGAGAGAGGAGGAGAGAGGAGAGAGAAGAGAGAGAGAGAGAGAGAGAGAGAGAGAGAGAGAGGCAATTTCACATGGCGTGCTCTAAAAAGAAGAGTGGGACCACGAAAACAGAGCTTTTAACAAAGAATGGACAGACTCTTATTTGTTCATTCTTCCTGCTGGCGCTACTAAACCACTCTGTCTCATATGTTCAGGATACCGTGGTCAGTATTAAAAGCGCCAATGTGAGAGCAAACATACCCACTCCAATCTGAACTGAGGGCAAGATGTTAAGATGTGTAGAGATTGTTTATTATAAAGTTGACTGAGACCGTTATGATGTGAAATGGATTTAACAAAAGAGAAGAAAAAACTTAACTCCAGCCCTCACTTTCCTTTTTTCATTTTCATTCATTTTTCCAAAATCAAGCACTTTGCAAGCTTTTCAAAAATTCATTTTTGTGTATTTTATTTTTAGATGGAGCTTTTATTTTACTTGAAATGAGGAGAAGAACATTTATTTATGTATTTCTATGTATTATTTATAATCCATCCAGTTAAATTTGAAAACTGAGAATAATAATTGTTAAAATATAATTGATGTGTACTTTCTATATTTTATTTGACAGTTGTTGACTACACAAAGAGGTTGTTACTACTACTAGACTTCTTGAATATATATATATATATATATATATATATGGCACTAAATAGCACAAGTTAGATATTATTGTAATGTTCCGGACCTTTGCACGAGGAGATTTTCTCAATCTGGACCTTTTGGAATTTTAGTTGAAGACCCCTGGTCTACACTATTCAAAGGTCAAGCTTAGTAAAATCTACCCCTAGTTTCCCCTAAATGTGAGTTGGAGGATGGGACTTCTCCTCTTCTGGTCATCCCCTCAAAGTGCATAAGTCTTGTTCAACGGGCCTTCATTTTTGGCATGGCTGTGGCCAAAAGGGTGATTTTGAGGGAATGGAAATATTCATCACTTCCTAGTGTAAAAATATGGCTCTATGAAATGATTTTCTGTTAATGTCCTGCTGACCATTGAGTAACACACACTTGCTCCATCTATCTACCGCTTGAGGTGTTTCTCTCTTCTTTCATTGGCGGTTCGTCTTGGTGACTGTTTCCTCTTGCATTACATCATGGTAATGTACTTCATATATTATGACCTAGTTTGGGTGGAGGGGCTTAGGGTTTTTGTTCTTTTTTCTTTTATGTGTATTTTGCATATTGAGAAAAACTCAAAATAATCAGAAACTAATGTCAGTACCTAAAGCGAAAGCAGAGAAGGGAATATCAATTGCTACACTTAAAAAATGTGTTTATGTTGCACTTAAAACTAGTTGATCTACATCAGAAACAGATGGATTTACTTTAAGAATTTCCCCAATCATTGGTAAAATGACTACATGCCATATTTTTGCAGGACGGAATGGATCCCCAATCTTATTCCAGTATGTTCCGCCCTTATTTCCAATGTACACACAGCCTCTACATTCACAGGCGCTTTTCATTACTGTCCTCTCCCCCGAGAACATTGCATTTTACAGCCCCATGTACCTTCCATAGCAGCTTGGTATATTACAGCCATAAACTTGTTTTATCATGGGAGAGTTGTTCGTGGCTACAGAGCACAAGCATGCCATTGCTTACTCCCCTGCGCTACACACACACATTTCCATGTATATAATTATTTTGCCCTGGTTAATCCATGTTGTTATGGCCTGTATGGGATTTTTGATGAAGTCGTTTCCCATGCTGATGTTGTAATTTGTTCATACAACATGGGTAGAATGGAAACAGGAAAACCTCATGTTATTCCGACCTGTGATTGTTCATTGTGTGTTCACACAGTAGGCAAAGCTAATTTTAGAGGCGTTGGTTGCTTACAAAGTCAATGAAAAGATGTCCGTAATAGTGCTAATTGCTAAACACAAGCACACAGACACACTCCCACAGACACGGGCCAGCTAGCTTACGGCTAACGTACATTTCCTGGATACCAGGTGTTTGCAGGTTGGTACGAGCCTGGATACCAGGTGTTTGCAGGTTGGTACGAGCCTGGATACCAGGTGCCCAACTGATATGACCCATAACATCAATCCATGAATGCAACATGAACTGTGCTGTCATTCTATGCTGCTGTTGGCATTTCAGTGTACATTTCAGGTTTATCCCAGCTTGGTAATGGCTGGCTTCTACTACTACGGGTTAGCTCACGGCCGTAGCTCTGCGCTGCTGTCATTCAGCGGTTACAGCTGATTACGCCGTCCTGACCGACAGCGTCGCTGCGGAAGCGTAGCACCCACCTTCCTGTTCCCCCTGTTGGCTCTGTCAGCACTTCCGCCATAGTTTGCTCTGTCAGTGCTTTAGCTATGAGCCGCTAGCTCCCCGTCGACATATTGAGAGCCGTTGCGAGGCAATTTGAAATGCTCCCAATTTCGGATCATGCACCTTTAAGGGAGGTGGGGAACTGTCCACTCGTTCAATTATTCTGTTTCTTCCCCGACTTAATGTAAAGCTAATTTTAGCAGATTCAGATAAAAACTCTGGACCCTTTTGAGAATTCTTTGCTGTCTAAACTTTTCTCAATGAGATGATTTTGAGATTGTGGTGATCATTAAAACCCTCTTCATACACATTTCCTTATATTTGAAGAGGCAAATGTTTATTATTAATAAGTAGGCATTTTTTTTATTTGTGAAGACGCTTGTGAGATTTATTTCTCCAAGTAAATAGTTCTGTATTATGTGGTAAGAACATGTCTCTCAGGCTTCTTCCCAATCAGCTGAAATCCTGGGAATCAGTACCGACACATGGTTAATAAAGTATAGAGTGCATAGCTGTGATTGATTGTAAACCTCTACCGTCCATGCATGGATTTTAACCTTTTGTCAGAGGTTACTAAGCATTTATTTTACAAATAAAAAAATATTTAGTTTCTGTTTAAACTATAGGGCCAAATAGAAATGCATTTCTTTGTAAAATGCTTAATTTGTAAATTAATTGCTGTGTAAAATTGCATTTCAAGGCAAACAGACTATTGGTTTAAAATGCAGCAGCTCATATTTCATTGCCACACTTGGAGTAAACCATCTCAGCAGGCAGTGAATATCAAACTCTACATTAAGAGTATAGATTTTTCTAATGCATGGTAGTTCATTTAATATTTTTTGACCAACAGCATCCGTTCGAAAGTTAAAATAAAACAATTATCTGCATATTTACTGGCCTCTCTTTCCAAAAGTCAATGGCATCAAGTAACGGACCCGAAAGTTGTAATTCCACATGTAAAATCTGCATCACAGCACGGCACTCTTCCTGGGAGCTCGAGGTCATAGCAGAGATGTGTTCGACAGAGAGAGGCCATATGAGGACCTTGATGAAACCTGGCTTCGGGCTACGCTGCAGCCCACCCAGGACTTACTCTGGGCTGTTTACCGCCCACAGCAACCTCTCCCGATCAGATACTCTTGGTTGTACAGCGGGTTAGGGTTTGGATGAGCGTCTGCCAGTCGAGGTTGAAAGTACGCAGCTTTCCTGGCAGGCACAACCTCGGGCAAAAGGAGTGCTTCTGGTGCTTATTTCTCTCCTCTCCATCCCCGGTCACCTGTGTTGCTCTATTGTAAGTATGCTGTGCCCGGTCTGTCTGCTTAAGTTCCCTCTCCTCATTACTCTACCTGAGCGTGGGTGGTCTGGAATACTTAAGTAACAGCTGATCAGCAGTTTTACGCTACCATCTATCATCCTTTGAAAAGTGCACTCCACTGCTAAATCATGATTGGCACTCATTAGCATCCTCCCAAACAAAAACAACCACCCCACCTTTTAATAGAGATTTGAAAAAATCGCAGTGTCCTTATCAATTTGGACATGCGTAAGAGATGGTTCTTGTCGGCATATAAACATGCTGCAACAGCTTCTGCAGAGTGTGGAGGATTTCAGGTGCGAATCCTTCACCCGTCTCTACGGAGTTTCTTCTGCACGATGCTCACGCCTTTTAGCAGCATAGTGGATTCTGTGTGTGTGGAAGCATGCGTGCAAATCCCTGTGTGTGGGATTGTGTTCGCCTGGGTGGCGTAGAACTGTCACCGTGGACAGGCGTGGGAGCCGCACACAAGCAGTAAAAAAACAACTGAAAAAAACAGATGGCTGCTCAAATATTCATGCAGTCGATTTGTCGAAGTGCTCTGCTCCCCGGTGTTCGGCCGACCTCGCGTGCTGGAGGAGGAAGAGGAGGAGGAGCGAGGGAAGAGCGGAGAGGAGGAAGACCGAGAGATAGCAAAGGGAGGGAGAGTGAGGGTGGGATGGGGGGATTGAGGGTACATGCATATATCCAGGCTGCGAGGAGTTAAGGTGACCCTGCGTCATGGAGGTCAGGTCGACCACGTTCGCCCTCCCTGGCTGGTTCTGTTTGCTACTGTGGGCTCATTTACAATGAAAACAGTGCTATTTGAGTCATACCTTCACAGAGAACACCATCACTTCAAAGTCCAGCCACAAATGGGTATACGTCATGTGCTCATCAGGCAGCATGTGCACATTTATAGGGGTGCAGATCCTCGCTCCCCTCTGACTTTGTGGCTTTGGGGTCTGGAACTATATTTTGTTTGCTTTCTGCCAGCAGTGTTGGTGAATAAGATGAAGAAAGCTCAAATCTGCTGCCTGCACTTTAGTGATTTATTACTCAAATAAAACATGGCCGTTACATTTGTATGCAGCAGCCTGTGAAGGTGGTCCAAACCCATGACACCAATGAAAGAGAATGTTTTCAGAGTACGTGTACAGCTTTATTTGAACTTTTATTCGTTGTCGTCCAGATTTTTAGACGTGTGTCTCCTCATGAGACCATCCTCATGAGGAGACAAGGGCAATGGTCGTTTTCTTTTTTTCAAATGCCTAAACCAAGTATATACATTACATTACATTAATCTGACAAGGACCTCTTGTCGCTGTGTTAAATATGGCTTTTGTGACTTAAAAGAGAAGATGAAATTAAGGTGATTTTGTTACATTGTTTGCCCCATAAAAAAAACCTGTGAAGACCCACTGAATGGGGTAATGAAATTTGGGCCCTATTCATTTTCTACATATAAGACATGAGTAAATCACCTCTCAAAGCATTGTGGGATAGATGATGACGCCGGACTGACCGGATAGGGAGGGGTTGAAAGTTTATCTTAACCAACAAAATAAATCTGATGCAGTGTCTGTAAAGGAGGTAGAGATAAATTTTTAGCTAGTCAAAAAAAGATTTTTTTTAAACCTGACCAGGAACGTTCCTGAACTAACCTGAACCACGTAGTTTTTCGTGTCTAAATCTAACCCAGCCCGATCTAAAGAAATTACGTAAAGAAATACGTAAAATGACCACAATGCCTTTACAGCATAATGTGGTGGTGACAGTTATTGTGTTAAAGCTACATGTCGGCACCACGAAAAACAATGCCAATAGAAGGTCAATTTGGTTCAGGCGGCAAGCCTTCAGTTCTGAAAAGCGAAGCTAATGCCAGCAGGGGGCGACTCCTTCGGTTGCAAAAAGAAATCTGATTGTCCAAATGACTCCACTTCTCACTTGGTTTATTACTTCAGTAAAATTTGCGTCCTCCTTAGCAGTCCAAATATGATCACTTCTGTTTGCTGATTGCAACAATCCAAGAGCAACAGCCAAAATCCAAGATGGCGACGGCCAAAATGACAAAAACTCGAGGCTTCAAAACGGCAGTGTACAAACCAATGGCTGACATTGCTGTCTATGTTTAAAAGCACACCTAGTGCTGGATATTATATGTCACAATATATTTACTTGTAGAAGTTTTAAACCAAAAAGTATAGTCATTGAATGTATTAAGTGTCTGTGAGAGAAGAGTTTCCAGGTCACGACCATATAAGGTAATGAGTGCAGTCTGTGCCAAAAGCGGGGGAGGACAAACTTTGCTGGCTGCAAAGAGGGGTGTCTTACCAGACCAACGGGTCATAGATCAGGAGGAGCGGATCGGATTTCAGCCAATCACTGAGCTGATACGAGACATTTGAGGGACAAAGGGAGTGTGGATCTCAAAACTTCAGACCTCTTGTCTTCTGGTGGGCAGTTAACTGGACTTCCTCGGTCTGTCGGGTAGAACACATTAGGTCTCTGTTCCATGGGATATTTTGTTATTAATAGTGTGATTCGGTTTGTAACTGCATTTGCTTTTGTTAGGTATTAAAAACCTTTTGATTTTAACTTGAACCAGCTGATTCGTCCCTGTTTCGGAGACGGATGAAGGAGCGCAGAGGGGAGGGGCTTTTCCTTTGTCTGAAAAACTTTGAACATAACATTGCGACAACTATGTCCATTTCTTTTATTACATTTTTGATCAGGATCCTTTGTAGTAGAGGACACACAAGTTCCAAGGTTTAACAGAAATGGGTAAACATGGGACTTTCACCCAGGAGACCAGTGTTTGTGTTCTGTGTGAAACCAAAAGTGAACGTTGACTTTATTTCAACCTTATACCATGATTTTTTTCTTTCCTTAACCTAACACACTGATCCAACCTTAAAAATAAAAGCTCTTATTGCACCAAGATACAGCCTAGTTTGTCATTTAGTCTGGAAGACATGTTGGATATGCGTACTAAGTTTATGTGAGTCTTAATGGAAATATTTGAAGACGAAAAGGTGAATGAACTGAATTTAATTTTCACCATCGGCAGTTTGGATATTAAGTCAAAGTATACAGTCTGTTAGCCGATGAGAGAGTACAGTATGTACTGAACTCTTCCTCAGTATGTGAGCAGACATAAAGCCTCTGAAGTGTAATCCGCTGAGACAGATCTTATTTGTGATGACAGATCATACAGTCTTTGTAGCTCGCTGCTGTTGAAATCACTAGAGGTTTTTAGGAGTTGGACCCTGCTCATCAATATTTTGGAGGTAAGGTTTCCAGATGTGACCCCGCCCCACCTCACCCTGGTTGTCCTGTATGTCAGATCAGAGGAGGACCTAAATGCAGGACTCGAGGCAGGCGAGTTGAATTGAAGGGAAAGTGAGCTTTTATAACAAAAGCTGGTAAAAAAAAGGCAAAACCGAGGGACCAGGCAACAGAAAAAACAAGTGCAAATGTCAACTAAACTGAAGACAAACCAGTAAGGGGGCAGGAAAGCCAACGACGACTACGAGGGACAAATGCAGGACAGTGGACATCAATCAGCAAACAGAGGCAGACAAGCTGGCACTGACACAGGGACACACTGAATACACAAGGTAATCAATGATACACAGGTGTGGTGTAAAACAGGCGTGAAAAAGACGACTGGAAGTAAGCCCAAAACACTAGACACAAGAAGCAGGGAACTTCAAAATAAAACAGGAAATAAACTAAACAAAAAGACCATGGCACTGGTTTTCAGATACCGTCCTTTATGGGTTCCCAAAGTCTGAAGAGCATTAGTATTACATGATTAACATGTAGCCTTTACACACGCTTTCGTACTCACAATGAGGTTTGATTTTACGTTCTATCTGTAGATGCATCTAATTCAAAATAAATTTAACAATTGCTGGTTCAAATATATAAAGAAATAGATCTAATGCTGCTGCCTCCCTCTGTCTGTAGTCAGTCACCACTTGACTTGTCACAGTTTTGCTCAAAGTCCCGTGCACAGGACTTACAGGTCAGGAGTAATAGCCCATCAACAAGGTGTAAAAATGCAATGAAAGTTCCCTTTGTTTATTGCCATTTAACTCTTTTTGGAGTTTGTGTTATTGTAAGTTTTGACACAAAGATTTTTCCATTTCACTGCAAGTGAAAATCGTTTGCACATCTGCAGCAGCATCTGCCCGGAAAAACAAAACAAAACAAACAACATCCCTAGCTGAAGGGGTCGTGTCTACAAAAAGTGTTTTTTCCCCAGCAGAAAACAGCAGGCTCTGTCTGAAAAAGCCCAGCTGGGAGCGCTTTGGAGGCACAGCTGAGCTTTGGTTGTGTCTGGTTGCTATGATACGGAATATTTGCAAAGGGTTAAAATGTTGGCACATGGTTGAGTACTACTGCTCTGGATGAAGCACGAGAGGATGGACCTGGATGTGGCTGATGAGATGTTGTGGGCGATGAAACATCTCGGCGAGTACCATCGTTTTGTTCAGATTCAGATCAACTTTATTATCCCACACAGTGAAATGTATTTGGTCCAGTGCTCTGGACATGAGGACACCATACACATCCTAGTGGTTGTCACTTCTTTTGCGGTCCTTGTGGTTGCTACTTTTTTCATAGAGTCCATGATAAATTCCCGGGGCTTCCGTTGCAAATAATTAATACTGGCCCCACACTGGCCACACACTGGCCCCAGGAAAAAAAACACTTTGGCGGACACCGCGACTTCATGTCACCAGTTTAACAGAAATGATGTGTCCATGAGAGGCATGCAGCTTTTTCATGTCTGGAGAAGAGCAGAGAGGACAACAATGTGTAGTAGTTTTTATGCCGGTAAGCTTACAGCTGAAAAGTTGTAAAAATACATTAGAAGGCCGAGTGGGTGGATATCAAACGTAAGGGAGCAAAGTATCCCCATACCATCGTTTGTATGATATCTTAAGTCATTTTTTGTGCGTTTTCCTATACAAAAACCAGCAACACGTGTCATTTTCAGCTTGTTATGCATACGGCCTTTTCAAAATAAACTTCTGTCTTCACAGGAAATCAGTTTAGGCAACAAAAATACTTAGTTAGGTTTAGGAAAACATCCTCTGTGCTGTTACTGAAGTACACAAGTTACGTGACGAATCAATAACACTGACTACGCGTTTCACATGGGTGGCTGTAAGATCGCTAGTTGTCGGACCCATCACCCTCCTCTCCCACTTGCCCTGCGTGGGATTTTCATTGTTTATTACATGGATAACATACGAGAACATTTCGTTGGATATCTACAAATTACGTTGCATTATTTTTCGCAGGTATAGTTACGAATGCTGGATGAGGGCTTTTTGGGGGGGATCTTTTCCTGTATGCGAGGACTGGGACAGCTGTTGTATGCTGTACAGATTGTAAAGCGCTCTGAGGCAAATTTGTGATTTGGGGCTACAAAAAATAGATTGAATTGAGACCAGCCTGAAGGGAGAAACCAAGTCACGGTGAAATAAGTCACCTGTACACCGCACGGGTACAATTTCATATAGGAGCTGCTGCGCCAGAGGCCTGGCTGTGTGGATGGCGATGCCGGTCAGTTGGTTCACTACCATTGACATACATTTCTCAATGACTATTTGATTGATTGATCTTAAACATTATAAAGAGACATTTGTGGTCCCCAGAGGATGAATCCTAAAGACTTACGTGATCTCCATTTACTCTATTAAACTGAACAATTTTTTTGTAAATATATGTATGTAGAAAAAAACATGTCCACCATTCAGAATGGACTTTAATATCATGAAAATCTTTAAAGTAAAATACAACCTTTATTTATTTGTTTAATCAGCGCCCACGTGAATGACGCGGTATTGTTTTCAGCTTGATAGCTGATGACAAACTGCAAGATTACTTGTGGACTCAAGTGTCCACACCTCCTCGCGTCCAGCGTACACTCATATAATGAGCCCGGGCGCCGCGCAAGAGGCGGGCGGGCTTGCCTTCCCTTTTATGGTCCTTGTTTCCTCCCTGGAAGCCTCAGTTGGATGAGGAGCGGAGAGCAGAGCGCAGCACATCACGCTCCGCGCTCCATCCTCCAGCAGCCGCTGCGCTCCACGCTCTGCCCGCTGGGAACATCCAGCTCCTTTCTCCGCAGAAACGATGGTGATCAATTTGAAATAATCAGAGTCGCCACTCTCGTTGGATACAGAGGATTTGTATCCCCCAAGGGGTGGTGTTTTTTATTCCCTCTAGTTTTTCTTTTTTTCTCTTTTTTTTCTCGCCGATCAGTCTGTGGAATGGTCCGCGTTTTTCTCTCCGGGGTCGTTTCCACTTCAGCATGGGTACTGCGGTGTCCAAAAGGAAGAACCTGAGGAGCGATGCGATATCTTCCGTGGCCGCAAAAGTCAGGTGAGTGTGGGTTGGTGGTCGCGGCACGGGGGGGTCAAATGCGCTCTGGAGCCGCTCTGGAGGGCAGAGTTCAGAGAGGAGTACTGCCGCCTCCAAACTACCAGAGTCCACACTTTAATACGATTTTAGACAAATTACACATTACACTATTACTAATAGCTTCTACTTTATAAAATATACATTGTGATAGTATTCCCACATAAAACTCCTCCATCTGTGCAGAGTCCTGGTGCCACAGTTTTCACTTTGCTTCTGGCTTCTCTTTCCGTGGGTTTTTTCAAGTACACGATCAATATAATTCATTCATCTTCCCTGCAAGTACAAGACATCATCCTGACGTTGAAGCTGGTTTCACACACAAGTCATTTGGCTCAAAGAAACCCTTTTTATAAGCTATTTATCGCCTCTTTTTGTGATTAATATGCCCCTGTGTTATATATATATATATTATCAGGAAATTCTTTGTTTGGAGATCAAACCAATAGTCTGCTTTAATATGTGACAAAACAAGACTTTTGGATAAGGCACTTTGAACTCTGGGTAATGGAAAATTCCATAGATATTTTCTGACATATTTTTCTAACCTATTTGTTCAGTTATCTGCAGATGAATCAATTGTGTAAATAATCACGAGTAGTTTGCAAAAAATTATTAAGTAAATATATGTTTTACACAAGACATTAGTTTTCGACTACGCACATAAAAAAACAAGAATCTTGTGTAAAATATTGCATTTTATCATATCTGGATTGGAATTGAGCTGGGCTGCAAGGTGGTTAGCACTGTCACCTCTCAGCAAAAGGGGCCGGCGTTCCACTCCCGGGCCGCACGGCTCTGCTCTGTATAGTTTGTACGTTCTCCCTGTGTGAGCGTGGGTTTACTTCAGCTTCCTCCAATGGTCCAAAGACATGCAGTTTAGGTTAATAGATGACTCTAACTTGCCTGTTGGTGTGAATGAGAGCGTGAGTGGTTGTCTGTCTCTGTGTGTCAGCACTGTTATAGTATGGCGACCTGTCAAGGTCCCCCCCCCCCCGGACAGATTACGGATAATGGAATGGATTGAATATAGCTCTGTTGCTTTACATAAAAACTACACATTTAAGATGTTCACTGCGACGTGCATAACGATGACCTGAGGAACAACTTTGTGCTGTTGTTGCATGCGGTGTATCTGCAGCCAGAGAGCATATAATCCCTTTTACTTTACACATCCATCTACTCTGCAGCCTTTCATCTGGACTCACCGGACTTTGACTAATTCTAATGGCGTTTATGAGTCATGCCATGAAAGGTCTCCGTGTCCCGGCTGTAGGGATCAGCGCGTCGTCCGTCCGAAGGCCGCGGGCGACTAATGTTCTCTCGTCTGCGTCGCCCCCACTCGCTGACCTCAGAGGCAGACGCAGACGACTGAAGCACGTCCGGTGTCAGTTGTATGTGCACACACCTACTTCCTGATCCTGTGCACAGCTACTCTGCAGTGAAATACGCTCTAACGCACACCAAATGACCTTTCCGGGCTGCTTACACAGTCGTCGCCACCATGCTCCCCTTGGCGCACACAACTCTATTCGTCTCTGTCTTCCCCTTGTGCTGTTTATCTGTTTGTCACCTCCCGCTTCGCTTCGCTCTCTTTTTGTCACACCACTCGCTCAGCTTTGCATAAATATGTCCGGTCTCGTGTTTCACGCTCTATCGGCCGATCGAAGGAGTTTAACGGCGAACAAATGGCTGCTCTCCTGATTCCAGTCCGAGCATAGCCGGGATTAGCGATGTCCTGAACCTGCCGGATGATCTGAGTTCATCTGGTGCGCGGTGATTCATTTGTTTCACCTCTCTAACCGATCCAATCCCACAGCTTTGTGTTTGAGTGTGAGCAGAAATGCAGTGGAGGGTGTTTAACAGGATCTTCTCCTTTTGACCTGAAGCCTACCTTAACAGCTGTCCCTTAAAGTGTCGCTCCATAAAGTGTTATCTTGATAATACTGCAAAGATATAGCTTCAAGTCGGCTGGATGCAGGTTTGATTGAACACTCTGACGAGCGATTTTTTAAAAGCACCTCTGAAAAGCAGGTTTTAGGTCTGCATCCAAAGTGAACTGGGTTTTTGGAAATATATATCTATATACAGTGACATCCAGACTCCAGAAGATAGTTCTTATGTACATGAGGTGACAACAGGGAGAGCAACCAAGCCAGATCAAATTAGAAAAATGGATCCCGGTGATACTTTTGACACTGAAGAGGGAGAAAATGATGAGCCCTCTGGGAACAGGCGAGAATGAGGAGACATCACAGCCAGCGGTGAGAGCTGGAGCTGGGGGAGAGGAGAACCAGTGGCCAACGGATCTGGTGTCTTTATGATCGTCCGGCATTAGAGTCGAGGGCCTGAGGATCGTATGCTGTACAGACTGTAAAACCCACTGAGGCCAATTTTGGATATATTTGGCTATATAATACTGTGGTGTTTTACTGCAGGCAGAGTGGTGGGCACTGAGTAGTAAATAGACAGTAATGATGAACACATGCGGACAGACTGTCCATACTCACTCCCCTATGTGACGTCATTGGACTTCCTTTCCTGGTTTTTGCTCAAAACTCGTACTTTTCCTCTAAATCTTGGCTTGTAAAACACAATAAATCATATATTTACTTTTTTAATCGCAATTTCCACGACACCTAAAATATAAACTCAGAACGAAATCCAACGTACAGTACATGCCACTCTTTAATCTTGTCCGTCCAGATGAAAACTTGGCGTCAGTGTTGTCACTGGTAGAGAATAAGAAGTCACGAGTGTAATTCAAACAGTCTCCTTGACAGCAGGGAGCCCTCTGTCTGGAGAAATCTGCGTGGAAGCCTTGTTCCATTGTTTCTCATGCGGTAGACTGAATCACACACCAACCAAGTTGGCAAACAGGAGCGTGCTGCGCAGAGTTCACTGGCTAACTCCTTTGCGGGATTTCAGGGGACTCATCAAGATAGTCAGGTTTGGATTTTTCAAAAACAAATACCTCGGGCTGTTGTCAACTTGTGATGTTGTGTTAACATTTTGAAACTGCTCAGAAATCAGTCGTGAAGCAGGCCAACCCTTCTCTCTGGTTGAATATTGTCGTCAAACCAAAATTAAACAAGGAATTCATTGGTTTCAGTGCAGTCAGGCCATCTAGCTATGTGCAAAACGCCAGCAGCTGTCTGAATTTGGTTGCTCCTAAAGTGGTGTTATTATGGTGAGGACGGCCTCTGAGCGAGGCGGAGGTCCTGAAACATTCATACGCTTGTTCTTCATGTTCTCTTTGTGTCCCGTGTTACAGGAAAGCAGAGACAAAAAACGTATGCCTCTGAGAGGACGTTACTCCGAACACACTGCGTTACCATAGTTACAGACTGACGGAAACAATGCCCAACTGTATCTCTAAAGGCACATAGCATAAATGCATGTATTGAACCGTATGTATTGGCAGGATGGATGGATGGATGGAATGATGGATGGATGGATGGATGGATGGAATGATGGATGGATGGATGGAATGATGGATGGATGGATGGATGGATGGGTGGACGGACGGACGGAAGGACGGATGGACGGGTGGATGGATGGACTGATGTCCCTAGGGTCCTCTACAATAAAATATATGTAGCGATCGTTGTCTCACATTACACTAGCAGTGTTTAACGTTGGTGTCTGTGGTTTGATGAGGTTGATCAAACCTTGCACAGTGAAACTTCACAAACTTTCCGAGTTTATTTGTCGTTAATTTGTGAGTTTCATCTCAGAGGATTTCAGATCTTTTTTTTTCTGGCAAAATGTATGACTTTTTAATTTCAATGTTGAAGTTTTTTTTCTCATAAATTCGCCACTTTAATCTCAGAAAATGTCCAATTATTTTTATTCGTAGATTTAGTACTCCTACCTACATTGGCCCAGATGTGGTCCATTATAATGCCAATGTTTGAACAGTCTCGACACTGGTTCTGTTTTAATGCACTAAGAGGATTGTGCAAAGGTTAAAAGGTTGATTAAAGCCTTTTACTGTGCACTTGATTGTATGTGCTTAATGTCTCTGTTTTAAGGGAAGTTGGGGGAACATGAGTTTTCTTTTATGAACTGTGCCTGAAGCACTTAGTGATGGCCCAAACCTCCTCCCTGTGCAGTTTCTGACAAATCTTTGTAGTACAAGCAAAGACCATAACCACATAATAGGAAAGATTACAACACTTCAGAGCTACAGTCGCATTTAATATTTGAAGAATGTTTGAGTCACTTTAGAAAGGAATTGCAC
This sequence comes from Leptoclinus maculatus, assembly GCA_032191485.1. Lineage (NCBI taxonomy): Eukaryota > Metazoa > Chordata > Actinopteri > Perciformes > Stichaeidae > Leptoclinus > Leptoclinus maculatus. Next base: position 10,124,127 of record JAVDOI010000005.1, read on the forward strand.
AGCACAACAGTTTCCGGGCATTAATAGATTCCACTTCGGTGAAAATGTGATTTCATGGCCTCTTACCCACAAGACCGTGTGACCAGCAACGACCCCATCCCCATCACTGCACAGATTAGCTCCAGCCATGGTCCAGTGTGGCTGTTAGCTATAAAACATCTGGGTCCCCTCTCCAGAACACAAACCTGTCACAATCACAATAATGGAAAACCATAACTGAGACACAAATACGATTTTTAAACCCGGCAGTGCTGATGGATATTTGGTGCCCGTAATGATGTTATGGCGTGTTGGCTTTATTGCAGCACGTTTCTGCAGTGAAGAGAAACCTAAAAGATTAGAGAGAGAGAGAGGCCTACGTTTTCACACTGAACCCATGGGTGCAGAAGGAAGGGTATGGAAAGAAAGTAGGCTGGGCCTGCCCAGGGATTACATTCACTATTTACAATTAAGTCAAAAGTTTCCATACACTTGTAGCAACATGGTTTCCTAGTAGGATGGTTTTCAGGGCAGTCCCAACACGTTCTCTCTCCCATACTGTCAAATACCAATGCTTATAAATATTTTTAAATGGAAACTACAAACTGATCTATTCAGTCTGGCTTAATAATTGGTAATGGTGTTAATCATTTTAAGTTTTTTTAATTATTTTTGCTTATTATTGCATCTGATTTTTTTGTGTCTTATGTGTTTTCATGCGATGGTTTTAGTATTTATTAGTGCTGGGCAATGATTACAATTTTTAATCGCATGATCTTTCTGCAATTAATCGCATTGTTATGCGCAAAGTTCAATAATGAATTCAAAAGTAGTGTAATGCGCACTTTTATTTTAAAAGGACTGCTATATGAACAAAAGTACAATAACATTTGGTTTGCAAACACTTTAAACAAATAAGGTTCTTTTTAACAGCAGTATTCCCTTTACACAGTAGCAGTTATAATACAGTTATAATGATTCTGATAATAGATATTCAGCCGGTGTTCACAACTTTATTTTCATGTGTGTAAGAGATGCAATTTTAAATATACACCTTGAAAACTGCAAACCTATCTACATCATGTTTTTATGTTTGTTAAATTCTCAGTAGCGATAACTAAATGATATGCTTATTATACATATTACAAACAAAAAACCTTTAAAAACTCAAAATTCTTTTTTTTAAATTAATCATTTCTTTTTTGCTTTTTTTGGTATTTTGGTCAGACACATATGCAACACAAACAGCTGTTCACCACTCGCTGCCTGGTTCTTGTGTTAAAAATGTCCGCCTAATAATAAAAAAAACTGCATTAACGCGCGATAAAACGCGATAATGTTAAAGTTACGTAACAAAACTAACATTGACTTGGTTTCACTTGGGACACGAACTGCGGTCACCTGGGTGAAAGTTTGTTTGACCAATCTAACCTACGCTGACTTCTCACTCTTTCTACTATATCAGTTGCTCTGACTGTCGTTATAATGACCTGGATGGGTTTACATTGGAGTTAGTTAAAAGCGTGGTGCATCTGATAGGGTGCCTCGGATCATCGATATCAAGACGCCGAGGGCCACGGACCAAGCGGTGGTAGTTGACGGGTTGGGAAAGTGAGAACGGGTTGGCAATCCACATATCATTAATGGGATTAAGATTTGGACTTGGAAAGACTGTTCCAAAAGCTAAATTTGAATTTATTTAGCCATCCTAAAGCCCCTTTTAATGTGTGTTTTAATTGTGTATTATCGTCCTGTTGGAACGCCTAAAGGCATCCGATATTTAAGTATTCAGCTGATGGTTTCTTGTTTTCCTAAAGAACTCTGAGATTGCCTTCCTTCTTCATCACTCTTTCCACTTTCTGAAATGCACCACAGCAAAACAGCCTCAGAACACCATCATTCTTGGCAGTAGGTAAGCACAGTGTTCTCAGCGTTGACTGCCTCCTTTATTTTTTCTCTGGTGTGTTTAGTATAGTGTAATGTTCAAGTCGCACAACTACTTTTATGGTCGATTCATTCCTTCATACAACAGACGACAGGAAATGAGGGGGGGGAGACCTTTATAGCACCCTTAAACTCCCCACTGTTACAAGATTAACAGCTGTTTTAGGGGAGGTATTTTTTTTCCAGACAGACCATTAAAACATTGGAATAACTTTCCTGGAAAAACATCTGACATTGAATATTATTACAACACGTGCACTTTGAGGGAAACCCCTCCGAGATATCAGAGATGCTTAGTAAAGGGTCAATAAGTCATCTGCTGACCTTCGGTGATGACCAGAAGGATTGCCTTACCAAAGAAGCGTGCCCACGCCGTCCTCCTGAGCTAATGGATCCTTACCTGTTATTGACATTCTCATGAGAGAGGAGTAATCTAGTTAAAAAGAGCAGAGGTCAAACTAAAATGTCTAGTGAGAAGATGATTCGGTTTCTTCGATTTCCTTCAGTTCAGGCAATTTGGGAGCATCGTGAAACTCATAACCTGCCCAGCATCCAGAGAAATATATTATAGTCATTTATTGCAAAAGGGCAACAAAGCTCTTCCGTAGTGCCCCTTAGATAAAAGCCAACTTCAGCCCACAAATGGGTCTCACCCTGTCTGAACCCGATTCCTGCCTCCTGTCTCTTTACACTTTACATGTCTCTTTACACGTTTGTCTGGCTCCAGCACCTTTTGATGAATCCACTTATAGCCTCTTGGGAGATATGAGTAATTGCCTGACTCATGGCCTTTTGTTGTCGGTGGAGTGTGGCGGAGCAAGTGTCCCTTAATGAAGTCATCAGCCTTTCACAGTGTGCTGAGAGAGAGGCAGTGATGGTGTGGACGGTGGCACAGACAGTTAACGAGCACAGGCCAGACTGGTGCTGTATAAATTCTTTAGTAGTATGGTTTCACAATATACAGTTTATCCATCTGGTAAATTGTTGATGGGAAATTGACATGATTTTTGAGACAAAAATAGCAAACTTAAATGCTTTTAAACTGAGCAACCTTTTTATCAGTATTTAAGGTTTTTGTTGAGTCAATTCATGTAAATAAAACTCTTAAAGGGACAGTGTGTATGATTTGGTGGTAACTAGTTGGGTGGTTGCAGATTGCAACCAACTGTATACCCCTCCGCTCACTCCTCCCTTGCTGTGGTAACGTGAGCTGTTGAGTGAAAAACTCACTCAGGCCAACATTATCGGAGTTTCACAAGCGTGACGGATAACATGAAAGCCACAGACTGTATGTAAGTAGTGGACGTAATCATCGTTACGTCATTGCGATTTTAAAGCCTGGAGTTTGACATTTTTGGGCATCGCCATCTTTGACTTTTTTCTGTCGCCCTTGTTTTTTGCCAGTGAACAGAAGTGACTAATTTTGGACTGAGGAGGAGTTATGTAGAAACACCATATACGGTTCTGGTTGTGACCTGTCAATCACAAGGTAACAACTCCCTAAAGTATACTCCGCTTTATGGTCTATTTGGCTCTAAATGGACTATAATTTACTAAATGAACATCATGCTGTATTGAAGAAGACTTGAAACTAGAGAATGAGACCATAAACTCACGTTTACAATGTTTACTGAGGTAATAAATAAAGTGAGAAGTAGAGTCATTTTCTCATAGACTTCTATACAACCAGACTTCTTTTTGCAACCAAAGGAGTTGCCCCCTGATGGCCATGAATGAGAATGCAAGTTTAAGGCATTTCTGCATTGGCTGCAGTCTTCAGAACCAGATATTGCCCCCTGGTAAAAACACAAAAGGCTCTCTCTAGAGTCAGTGTTTGGTTTGTCCGTTCTGGGCTACCGTAGATACATGACGGTGCAATATGGCGGACTCCGTGAAGAGGACTTGCTCTCTATGTAGATATGAGGGGATCATTTTAAGCTCATGAAAACACAACAATTCTTACTTTTAGGGGATTATACATTAACGACAACATAGTTATGAATGTTATATTCCATTCTTACTAATAGATCCCTCAAAATGCTACACGCTGCCCCTCTCTTTGTAGTATAAAAGAAAATGAGACTCCCTTTACACTTCTCCTTGTTCAAGCAGCTGTTTATTTTCCTCACAAATGTTTTTTTTTTTTTGTCTGACAACCTCAATGGCCAGAGGAAAACAATAGTTTTTCAATAATGCAACTTAAGATCTTTAGCTTCAAGTTAAGCAAGATGTAACATATGATTCCGTGCCATATTTTAATACTTTATTTTTCCTTCTGTTCAGCCATTTCTTTCCTTCTCCTCTCCCTCTCCATTTTACTGATTTCTCTTTTCCTCCAGAGGCCAAAGTCAGTTTTAACATAACTATGTAGGCTATAATGATTCCCTATTAACGAAGCAGGGAGGTGAGCAGTAAGATGGCCGTACAATGCCCTCATTGATCTGACCAATTATGGTCTGTATCACTGATCAGCACCCAGTGAGCGGATGGAACATGGAGGGCACAGCGGGGTCAAAACAAATGGAGCTGCTTGTGCAGGATGCACTCATCTCAGAGCCTGTCACAGTGAGGCAATACACCCACAGTCTACATGATGACACAGCATCGTTTTAAAGAAAAATAGCTGCTGTATCAGTTACAGTATATTGCTTTCACGATACATTTGGGCTGATGTTGTCTTTTTATTGAATACCAGACCATTGGTGTCATCGACTTCTAGTATGATTGATGTTTCTGCATGCAGCTACTAAAAAAAAAAACTGTCTAGAAAACCTTTTACACATTTCGGTAACATATTCACCTGCTGAATAACAGTTTTTTTTAAGTCATTGTATATTTGAAGGTTTTAGGGAAATGAACCCCAGTACATCACATTGTTTTGTTATAGCAGCTGGTAGGCTCCAGACTAACTTTTTTCACAAAACAATCAAAAATTCCAAAACTATTTTTTAGTATTAGCTGTTTCAATTATGTATTATAAGCTGCTTAAAGCTGTTAGAAAGTTAAACAGGCCATGATTCCTTCTCTAATATCTATTTTGTATTGCTGTGAAAACATTTCCTTCAAATAAATGCATTTATTCAAGTTTCTTGCCAAAATGTTTTGTTTTTTTACAAGATACATTTGAACACACCATGACAACCTTATAATCTACCTTCGCCCAATACTAATTTTAACTGAGTAGAGCTTGAACTCATCATTATGTAACTCAATGCGACCTCCGTTAACGTTAGCTGCCATTCGGCTGCCAGCAGCTAACGCTAACTAACTATCCTCCTGCCAACTATCTGCCACCAACATGTTTTACTTTGGTTTAGTGCGGTATCATGCACCTGAGCAGCCACAAGTGGATCAAACCCACTAAGTGCAGTGATTGCATTGACATGACTTGAATATGCTTTTGGGACCAGACCTTAAACCTAAACGCATACTTGACCTTTTTGTATACGCTGTGTATGTACTAACTGCGTCTTACCTTCAATTCATGTGGAAAACTATGTCTCTTAAGTAAATGGGGGATGCAATAGAATAGACAATAGAATAACGCTCTAAGATTGTGGAGTAGCTGGACTGCCTTCCTTTTCATCCTGTATCAAAAATCTAAATACAAACTCTCACAGGTGTATGCTCACAACCATTTCGTTCGTACAATCCAAACAGTGTAGATGTTGCACAACCACTTATTTACTCGCGTTCCCATCTCCAAAATGCCAACCAAACTACATGGATACACGCATGCTTGAGGCAACCATGTACTCACGGTGTACTTGGCATATAATGCACTCACTAAAGCCTACACGCAGAAAACACACGGGGACACGCGGACAATAGCAAAACCACTCAGTCAAACTAGCGGAGGACGTCTTTATTGTTGTATCTGTACCGCTGAGGCTCTTCTGTTTACTCCTCCAGCTCCACCAGTGTGCAGTGAGACATGAATGTGTCCCCAGGCGTCTTCACCCTGCATCATCCCTGTGGGCCTCACATATACATTCATCCCACTCCTGGCACATGACATCATCTAGTTTCTAGACCATACGTCTTCTCTCTCTGCCCCCCACGGCTTATTTAATACTCTTTCCTTTACTTATTATGCCTCCCATCTTCATCCCACTTCCCACTCCCTCCGTACTTTCTATTTCGGTCTTTGTGAACACATCTCCCTCATGTCACCAGGTTTCTCCCTCCCCCCTTCATGTCACATGTCTGAAACAATATGGCGGGATTAAAATGCAAGGCAAAAGCCATACGGAGCTCAGCAGAGTCCAACAATTCACGTGGTAAAAAACTCTCTGAGACGCAAGTTTTGAGTTTTGGAAGTCTTCTAAATAAATGCGTTTAAAAACTCAGGCGACCGCGGCGATAAAGCTAATCCGATAATCGCGATGGCCCGAGGAGCATGTGGAGCCCTCGCTGTGCGGGAGCGCACATTAGTTTAGATCTGATGGGCAGGTGGCACCTTGAATGTATGAATGTGTGTGTGAATGTTGACATGTATGCACAGCGCTTTGAGCGGATGGAAGACTAGAAAGGCGCTGTATATTACCATTTTTTTGTAGCAACCATTAAACCTTCTTTGTTGCAGCAAACATCTTGACAGCTCATAGCTGGAAAAGCACAGGTGTTACGAAGAACATTAACGATGGCTTTGTTCCAAATAGCTGCTCCAGTTTCAGGGTCCTGGTATTGTGCACTGGCACAGTGCACAATACAGTGAGGAACTTGCAACTGCTTATGAAACAGTCTCAATTTATTACTGCTGCCTCTTTATTACCTACATAAGTAAACGAGACAATCAGCGAGAAGATTTGCTATTTCTATAAAGTTATTCTTAGTGCTGGTCGTCGGTGCTACCGGGTTGGATTTTGCGAGAGATCAGAGGGCCTCTACCAGGACAGACCCAGATCCGGCTTGCTGTCGGCCAGGAGCAGAGTTTGGCCTATAGCTTATAGGTTAGCCATAACCAACACCAATGGTGCTAGAGGCCCAGGCCGAATTGCTAGGCCCGGTGGAGGGAAGGGAGGCTCTGGCGAACCATAACCAGGACTGCATGGAGCAGACTGTTAGACCCTGGTGCCTGGAAACACTGCCATCCACAGGGGGAAAAAAAGTCCCTTGCAGTAGCTCTAAATAGAACAAAACCATCATTAATCGGCCGGCTTGCCTTCGACATGTTGAGAGCCGTTGAGAGTTAATCCAAATGCTTCCAGTCTCGGATCTTGCACCTTCTCTATTCACTTTTCAGGGCTGATGGTCGCCTCCTGGACTTTACTACAATACTTTATTACTACTTAATTCATTATTGATTGAATTAATTCATTCCGTATTAACATGTAAAATGTACAACTATTTAACATCATATTTTGTGAAAATGAATGACTCTCAGCAAGTTGCTTGTAAAACCTAGTTTTAATAATATTTTATACGTTTTACTTAATGAAGAGTTTGGTCTTGTGTAAAGCACAGTTTAAAGCAGCAGTGCAGTGAAATTGCAGTCTTGATGCCACTTTTTCAGTCCGTTTCTGCTCTGCAAACATGGCTCTTACTCCCAGGTTAGCGTATGGAATATTTATTGAAGCCGATAGATGGGAGATGATTGCTGCTTCTTCCATGTACCTTCCTCCCCAACCTCCTCCTCTTCGTCTCCTCCATCATCTAGGCTAGGAGAGGACATTTTTTACAGGGAGCACCGCACGTGCCTTTATGTAATATTTAATTACATAAAGTGTCGTAGCAGGCAGGCATGTAGGCTACAGCAACAACACAGCACTTCCATTTGACTGCCCCCCCCCCCCCCCCCCCCCCCCCTGAGATTCAGCCCTGTGTGCGTGGAGAAAAGCGCAATGTGCGTGTGTGAAGCCCATTTCCTTTTTCTTTGCACGCTGCTCCACATGCACTCTGAGCATTGTGGGAGTCTGTCCATGTATGTGTGCAGGAATGCCAGGTCGAAGTGAGTGGGAGGAAAGTGATTACAGGCCTTACTCTTTCTCCATAGGTGTGTGTGTGTGTGTGTGTGTGTGTGTGGCCTATATCTTTCATGACGTTTACTACAACTGTGTGGGTGTTTCAACAGGAGAAATCTGTATCTCACTATGAAACAAAGCCTTACACACTATAGTTCAACAGCTGATTGGACTGGATCTCATGCCAGCTACGGTGAACAATGAAGATTCTGGATATCACTATTCAAAGATTAGTTGGACTGAAATTCGAGTGCTCCTTAGTTTTTGTCCAAGAAAATATAAAGTACAGTATAATGATACTGCAGCTATTGTGAGTCATTTTCCCACTTTTCAAATGTAGCACCCCAACACTCTATAGAGAGTAGACCTAAGTTACCCTTTAAAACTGGAATGATGGGGTGTTTGGGTTCGGTATCCTAAGGTAGCTACCATGAAGGTTTCCCTGATTTGGGTGAAATTTATTACCCTCCGAATAAACAAAAAAACTGTCAGACTTAACAATAGATAAAATAACTGACCACAGACAACTTTTTTAGGATGAAAAGGAAATAAAAGTTTACTGACTGCTTTTAAAAATTTTCAAATAATATTTACCCTTTCGAGGGACCAGAAACAAAACAACAATAGCACACTACAGCAGACTCAGTGTATAAACAGAATACTTAACTTTAAACACAAGTGGGCCCACAAACACTCACTCACACAAAATAAGAAAGTTGCAGGCCTGTGTAGCGCGGGTGCGGTGCTGCCTCCCGAATCCGTATCCTCAGCAGAGCAAAAACACAAAGTCTAAAACTCACAGTTCAGCGTCAGTCTTAAAGGAAAAACAGTTTGTGCTCCAAAAGATGAAACACGTTGGCAAACGGAGGTGACGGCAACTGCAGTGAAGTCCTCATCAGAAACACACCAGAGAGACAGCGAGTACTGACAGTGGCAAGCGTGTGGCTAGTCTGTGGCAAGCGTCAGTCAGGCGTCAGGACTGTGGCACGTCAGTGGCTAGTCAGTGACTAGTCAGTGGCAAGCGACAGTCAGGTGTCACAACAGTGGCAAGCGAGCGGCACTCATTCGGCACCTGTCAAGAAGCTGCCAAGCTGAGCGGGCGGAGCCACATTTCCTGAGAACACCCATTGTTGTTACGATAAGATTTTCTGCACACACAAAAATGACTTTGATTAAACTATATTACGAACTTTATTGCATCAAACAATCCACAGATTAATCGAAAACTTGATTCTTGCTGTGTACATGGATACATTAATATTAAATCGCATGTAGTCAACTATTGTTGCTAACATACTCCCATCGGCCCACGTTTATTTATTTATTTATTTTTCTTCTAATGTTACCCTAATATGTGCTTGCATCATAGACTAACAATGTTCTTGCACACGGTCATTCTATTGCCTGGCTTTTATTTTGACATTCTTTTACTTCCGGACGACCTGTCTTGCTTTACGTCGCTCTTCAAAAGAAATAAACCATAAAACAGACTATCAAAATGTACACGGACCAGGGGGGCACATTCCTCTGACTAGTGGTGACACTCCTCTGATTACTGGACTCCTCTGACTAGTGGTGGCACTCCTCTGACTACTGGTGGCACTCCTCTGACTACTGGTGGCACTCCTGTGACTACTGGTGGCACTCCTGTGACTAGTGGTGGCACTCCTGTGACTAGTGGTGGCACTCCTGTGACTACTGGTGGCACTCCTCTGACTACTGGTGGCACTCCTGTGACTACTGGTGGCACTCCTCTGACTACTGGTGGCACTCCTGTGACTACTGGTGGCACTCCTGTGACTACTGGTGGCACTCCTGTGACTAGTGGTGGCACTCCTGTGACTAGTGGTGGCACTCCTCTGACTACTGGTGGCACTCCTGTGACTACTGGTGGCACTCCTCTGACTACTGGTGGCACTCCTGTGACTACTGGTGGCACTCCTCTGACTACTGGTGGCACTCCTCTGACTACTGGTGGCACTCCTCTGACTACTGGTGGCACTGCTCTGACTACTGGTGGCACTCCTGTGACTACTGGTGGCACTCCTCTGACTACTGGTGGCACTCCTCTGACTACTGGTGGCACTGCTCTGACTACTGGTGGCACTCCTCTGACTACTGGTGGCACTCCTCTGACTACTGGTGGCACTCCTGTGACTACTGGTGGCACTCCTCTGACTACTTTTGGTACTGGCAGCTTGTGGCACCTACTGACACCTACATATAAGCAGGGGAAGAGTGAAGATATTTTCAGCTGTCCAGTCAGCAATGGCGTCCTCTCGTCCAGCGACTCAACAACTTTAACTTTAACTCAGAACACACTTGCACAAAACTCTCAGCTAAATCTACTGAGATCAAGCAATCAATGTGCCGTGCTGTCCACAGCTAACAGGTTTTTTCTCTAACTTAAACATTCAACAAACTATCTACCCTCGCATTTCTCTGGCGTTTTTCCCGTTTTTTATTTACTCCTCTCTCTTCTCCCTTCGCGCTACTTTTCTCTTCCCGCTTCTTCTCCGTTGTTTTTCTCTTAACCTCACCCTCTCCTTTACCTACAACCAATTACCGCAGGTGGGGCTGAATGACACCTAAAATAACCAATCAAACAACATAGCTCAAACTGAAGGCACTATCAGTGTTTTTTTCTTTTTTTAACTCTCACTTAGTTTGTTTGCCGTCAATATTGTTCAGAGATGTTTATTTCAACTACTTATTCAACTTTTTACATCCTACTTTATTTAGGACTAAATTATCTTAATCACTAAGTAAACTACTTTCTTTATTAAACTAAATTACTAGATGCAAGTTGCAAGATGATAGGCTAATGATGTCATTGTGTCGTGCTATTGGATAGAGAGACCAGCTGATCTAGACATCTGATATGATTGACAGCCCCAAGCAATGACAGCAAGGAAATAATGAGTGAGCATGCGTGAGGAGTGATGTATGAGAAATAAACTACGGGCTTAGTCATAATGCGAGTATAGTATATCTGGCTGGAATTACGCTAGAGCTTCATATAGAAGGACGATATGGATATGACCTAGATCTTTTTTTACCTTATTTACTTATTGTACCATATATAAATATGACCATGATCATTTTAGGTTATCGACTTTTCGTAATATTTATGACCTTACGTTATCAGTTTATCATACAATATATGATAATGAACTCACTCATTTTGATGTTATCGGCTTATTGTACGATACATGGATATGACCTGCATCCTTTCTGCTGACCTCGATATTGCCCGTTGTGTTTAAATGCGTGTTTGTCTACATAAGAAAGTCTCCAACATTTTTGCCAACACAAAGCCAGAATAAACAGCAGGGTTTTCCGTAACATTGTAAGATTTGGCGCAGTGAAAGGTTTATTTTCACAGCACAGAATGAACAGACAAAACCATGCTGAGACACGTTTTACTGTCTACTTTAAGAACGAGTCCAGAACGAGTCCCACAGCTACAGTGTGGGAACATTTTGTCCTGAAGCCGAATGAGAGGAGAGCTCATTAACATGAATGAGCCAGTTGTGTGGTTTTATTTTATTTCTCTTTTATTTATTCAGGATATTTCATATTTTGTCACATTCCAATGTCTGAATATTTTTAAGAATTAAATGTTCATTTCTCTTTGAAAGGGTGTATTATTTTGCTGTCATATTTTCATTATATCAGTGGCATTAAAGGTTCTTAAAATTACTATAATAATGTTCATCGCAATTATTTCTGGGACAATATGTTGTCCAACAAAAGCAGTTGTTGTAAGAGGCTTCCTTGTGGCTTTAGGAGGCTAATCACAGCTGTTCCTCGTTTCTTAGGTGGCACATTGTACCGCTGTCCCCTCTTTGTGTATGTAACTTCCTGTTATGGAAGCTGAAAATGCAAGTCGCTTTGGACAGACCACCCATTAAACCTCTTTGGCCAGACCCTCAAAAAAGGGTAATTTTGCTAAAGCCTGACAGCAGCAGTGCTGACAGAAGTACCTGTGTAGCATTACACCGAAGAGTCATCTCATGATGTTTTATAATCTAGAGACAGTCTGCCACATAGATTCTCTGCACCACATGCCAGCTCCTCGCCGTTCCTGCCAATATGTGTGCTTTTCATCACATGTATATAGGTGCTTGCGTTTATTTCCTGGCTTTATGGCTGGCACATGCAGAGTCACAGTCCCCTATGGGGCCCATCAGCTGTGCAAGGGAGGCAAGCTGTAGCTTCCAAGCTGTCTCCCAAGTGCTCCAGAACATGCCGGTACAAAGTCTGGGTTCAGGACACTCTCACAGAGTGGTGGTGTAATCTTCTTGACTGGTAGCATATGATAGCGGCCACCCACGAAGCGGCTTTGCAGATAGAAAAAAGCCGGGACGCACTGGTTATGTGGGGCTCAAGGTTAACTGCTGCACTTGTTTTATGAAGGCAAATCACTGTCAAAATCCGAGAGCGCAAATGAGATCCATGCGCGCGCTAAAATCAAACAGCCGCACGCGTATTTTACTTTGACGAGCGCTTTTACCGCGAGCAAAATTCCGTCTCACACGAGCAAAATTCCGTCGCTCGTGCGAGCAAAAGTTGTTCGCGAAGCTTAAACCTGCTCACTCGCGAAACTTTAACCTGCTCGCTCTCGAGTCTTTTACCTGCTCGCTCTCTAGTAGATTTTCTTTTTGACAGTAAGTGGGCGGACCCAGTCTCCATTGTATCTCTACATCTAATTGGTTACAATCCTCGTCTTTGGATAGACCGGATATCACTCTGACACAGACGCTAGGGGGAGATTTTCAGATTGCACTACAGGTCAGGGGTAAATAATGTCCATTTTACTGAACAGGTACTTTTACTTTGTGCACTTAAAGTACATTTTGCTGATAATAACATACTTGACTAAGGTTTTGAATGCAGGTATTTTACTCGTAGTGGATTGTTTCATCAGTATGGTATTAGTACGTTTACTGCAGTGAAGGATCTGAATACTTTTTCATCCACTAACTACTTGTCAGTGACTTAAGTATGGAAACTCACTTGGCAAACAGATAATATACAAACAGTGGTCCCTAATCTTGGCTCCAGATCCTTGAGCGGGTCCAAATTGTTGCTCATATTATATACAACTACATTATATCTCTTCTGTAAACACAACAGTATGATTAAATATGATCACATCATGTTTTAATCAATTAAGATCAAAGAGCTTCTTTGAGCTGTTTGTCACAAGAGGTTTGACTATCAAACACACATTGTCTGTAATAGAATGATGGAGTGAATTTAAACCAATCTGAGCAACTTGACTTTAACACATTTTTTAATTATTGTATTTAACAACGCTATTAACATAATTTGTATTTCATCAGCCTCTACAGTCTGAAAAGTTTACAAAACCTGTCAGACAAATGTATAACATTCTGAGATGTAGTGGAGTACAGTAGTGTTTAGTGGCGGATTGAAAACCACGTCTAACAGACCTAGGTCTGTGTCAGAGTGATATCCGGTCTATCCAAAAACGAGGATTGTAACCAATTAGTTGTAGAGATATAATGGAGACTGGGTCCGCCCACTTACTGTCAAAAAGAAAAACAACTCGAGAGCGAGCAGGTTAAAGTTTCGCGAGCGAGCAGGTTTAAGCTACGCGAGCAACTTTCGCAAGAGTGAATTTTGCTCGCAAGAGTGAATTTTGCTCGCGGAGTGATGTAAAAGCGCTCGCCAAAGTAAAATACGTGCGCGGCTGTTTGATTTGCGCGAGCGCATGGATCTCATTTGCGCTCTCGGATTTTGACATTGATTTGCCTTCATATGTTTTGTCTCTACAGAGCAGCCCGAGCTTTTGGAGAATACCTGTCCAGTACCAATCCAGAGAACCGCAACGGAGCAGGTAGGTGATCCACTGAATAAAAAGTGCTTGCGCTCGCCTGTAGAGACAACTCCTGACGAGGACGCGCAGTTTGGGGCAGAACGAATTCTGTCCCAAGCTGAATCTATTTGAGGACGCTGATTGGCTAAATTGTATGTCACTCATTTATATCTTTAATCACCATTGGCTAAACTGCTTCATAGACCCGCCTCTTTTGGGCAGATTCTCCAGCGCCCCAGCTCTGCTGAGACATGCACACACGGAGAGGACGTGTAGGAAAAGCATATATTTACCGCAGATATCATATTTTACACATATTACTGGGTGATTCCATATTTCAAAAACACAAATATTGACAATTTGTATAGTTTATTATTATTCATTTTTTATTTTTTATTATTTGTGGCTCAAGGGGAGGCGGCGCCCTAGCGCCCTCTATTGACCAGCCGCCACTGCCCATTACGTGCCTCCACCATGTAATGCGCTGGTTAGAAGTTGTTCCATGTGTATTTTGTGAGATCAGGCGACGTAGCGTGAGGAAACGAGCTTTCCAGCTGCAGTAGTTCACCAACTAGCCCCGCCAGTTATCATTATGTTACAAAGCCTGGGGATGCACGGATGAACTTTGCTGTGCCACTTTTGTGTTTATCCACACCACAGATAGCATGAAAAAAAACACTGCCTGCAGCATTGCAGCTGCTCATTCTCTGAGAAGGAGCATCCATCCTCTATGACCACTACGGGCTGGAGTCTTTTTTTATTCCTCAGCTCATCCATTTCCAAATCTTTCATCAGTCCTCATCTGCTTTTTATTATCACTCAGCCACCTCTCTTTCCTTTATCATCCTCCCGAAAGCTTTGCTGGCTCGCTAATGTTCACCGCTCTCCTGCCAAAGCTATGAATCCCAAACAAACAATCTCTCTGTTCATTTATATTTGAGGTGTTTATCCGTATAAATTACAGACACGATCATTTATCTCCATCTTCTAACTTTTTCTTCTTTCTATCTCCAGATCAACTTTTGTCTGACACCTTCCCCAGCCAGGACTGTGACTCCCCAGGCGTCAGCCGCCTGCATAACAATAATCTGACACCACAGATACCCATAGCTAAACCCAACCAGTCCAGCCAGTCCAATCCCAGTGCTCATCCACAGTCTCAGCCTCAGGGAAAAACCCTCCAGGCTCAAGCACCTTTGTGCCCCTCGAAACGTCGACTCTCTGCCGGGCGCAGCCTCTCCACGGAGGACCCGCCGGGGGCCCAAGGCCCAGAGGACAGCGCGGTGGTGAAGCCGGCCAGGGTGTACACCATCTCCAGGGAAGGAGGGATGACCCTGGGGGGCCGAGGCAGTGAGGAGAGCCTGGAGCTGGAGGTGCTGAAAGGCTCCAGGGAGCAGCCTCCGTCCCAGGCCCCGGCCTCAGCCAACCACGAGCCGTCTTGCACCAGCCAGCCGTCCGCCACAGCCGCCCGCGGTAGCCATCACCGTAGCAGCCATCACCGCAGCAACCATCACCACGCCCACCAACATCACGGGGGCCCACCGCCGGCGTCGCAGCCGCTGCAGAGCTCGGGGAGCGCCAGCAACATCCGGGACTGGGGGATGAGGAGAGGGGGGTCGCGGGAGGACTATACCCCAGACTGCGTGGCCTGCATTCGGGCTCCGTGTCAAAGCCAGCGCTCCCTGGACCTGGACACCTCACCGCAGGATGGAGGGAAGCCCCGCAAGAAACTGGAGAGGATGTACAGCGAGGACAGAACGTCTACTGATGACAGGGGTAAAGAAAGACGATACGTACAATTTGTAAAGTAAGAGATGTGAAAACCGATAAACGCTAAATATTACAAGAAAAATAAAACAGTCAAACAAGGTCTTTTTTTGGGCCAATTCATCCTCAGATGTTTCACTTCACACAAGCCTCCTCGACTAATTGTAACGCTGTGCTCACTGATACCACGCCTTGCTTTTGTGTTCTGTGTTTGCAGAGGACAATCCTAATAGCTGGTTCCCCAAAGAGAATATGTTCAGCTTTCAGACAGCCACCACCACCATGCAGGCGTGAGTATGGCGTGGAATACCGCCTTCACTCCCACTCTTGCACATCACAGTGTCTTAATGCACCACCACCATGTTGGCAGGATATGGCTCGGCCTTTTCCTTCCAAGACTGGCAGCAAAAAATTTAGTCTTCCACGACAAACATTTTAATGAGCGTTCACACATTTCTCACTTGTTGGTTTCACCGATATATGAAGCCTTTTCAACTTGTTATCATTCCACTCCTGTTATTCCCCTTTTATTTTCATCTCTGAGTGATGGAAGTCATTGGTTGCTGGAAATTATAGTTTTCATTTGATTAAGTATACTATATTATTCAATAATTGAATAAGAATAATGTTGATTTTCATGTTTGAAATAGTTTTTTTTTCAAACTTCTTCTGTGTATGATAAAACAAGTTGAATTGACTTTTCATTTAAATTTAATTTATTGCATGGAAATGGCTCTTTTCAGGACTTCGGAAGATTTCTCAAAAGAGGTTTGGGAGAAATCCCCTTTCATGAAAACATAACTTAAAATCAAATGCCATTTTATTTAAAAAATTTGGCCTGCAAAGTGCCAATTTGAAAATGAAATCAAATTTGTAATACTTTTTTATTATAGTGATGTTATGCGTGTAGTACACAAAAAAGTGTCTGTTTTTTATTTTTTGTTATTAGTATTAATATTATTTAATGGCTGCAACAGACTTCCATACTGATCACCTTGGTCAACTTGAAAAATAGCAAGTATTGGTAGCTAAATGTCAGTGTATTTGATCCTGAACAAAACCTTCTCTCCCTTGCAGATACCACATTAGAAAACACTGTTAGATTCATCAGTGCGTATCCGCTCAGGATACTGAAACATCTAACACAAATGAATGCACAGCATTATTCTACACACAAGACAGAGCAATGAGATGATTTACTGAACCACTTAAAATTAATTTTACTCTGTGGATTCTACTGAAGGTTTTCAAATGACGGCATGAATGTTATTTCACTGGCTTTTCTAACCTTAAAGGCCTGGTCACATCAGAGAGCAGTACAGCGAAATTCATCTACTCCTCTTAATTAAATATTTGGTTGTAGAGGCTCCTACTCCATGCAAACTATTGCTCTTTTGTGGAGCTGTTTATTATGACGGCGTATTCGGATCAATATAGGTTAAAATAAATAGTAAATACAGAGCCGGGGGACAGGGGTAATATTACGAAGAAAAAACTCTACATTTCTAAAATTAGAGGCGCCAAACTTAAAATATAAAAAGCATTTCAATTGCCTCTCAACGTGGTGCCAATTGAACCCGCTGTTGCAGCTAACGAAGCTAACAGAGCTAACAGCGCAAAAGACGCCCACAGTGCTGACAGAGCTAACAGTGTTTTCCTGTTAAAGTCGTAAATATATTTATATACATATATATTTTTCAAACGGATATTCTCTGAGATTAAAGGGGTCAAAAAAACTCAGAAGTTCTTTTCGATTAATATCACCAATTTACGAAAAAAATTTTGACAAGCAACCACATCTCTTCACTTTCCAACGTTTGATCAACCTCATCACACAGCCGTCGCTCGCACCCAAATCAGCCCATACTAAAGTTGCAGTACGGTCTTCGCGTAGCTAGCAAAAGGATACACGTGTGACTACGACGGTTTTTCCGTCCGTATATACAAAATATATAAATGGAACTGAGATTATGTTCATAAGATGTATATAACACCAATACATTAAATTGTGATCGGAAATGTCTTCATTCTTTCGTCTCTATTCTCAAAATCGTGCCGTTTCAAACGCTGCTGTGACCAGTTCTTTACTTTTGACCATTTAAAGATCCAACGAAAACAATCAATGTGTCGACTTCTGTCCAAAATTTTGGAATCGACCAGATTTAAAAAGTAGAGAATGTGTGTTGGTCATGCATACACCAACTTACACACAGACACACACACACACCCTCCGCTCCTCGTGACTAGCTAATTCTCACCTATCACCCAGATATTATAATTATGGCCTTCAAACAGACAAAGCTCATCCCCCCTTGTGATCTTTCCCCCTCATCTCTCCCACGCTCCCTCTTCTCTCCCCCACATGTCAGCGGCTCTCTCCTCCCTTTTTCCATCTGTTTCCATCTGTCCTCATTAGGGTCAGACTGATACATGAGCCCAACACTAGCTTTTGATTAAAACCACCGGCCGATCAGTGTCTCTCCCCTCTTGAATGATGGGTGTGATGCAGTTTGATTAATTACACATTTAGTGTAGAAATGATCAAACTATTTGTCTGTAGGCAGTCCCACATTTTGATGTGATCAGGTAGGTATGTGCATGGTCCTCATCCGTCTTGTACTGTTCCTCACTTATTCCCACCATTGATATCCAATGTTTGCGTTATAATTAGACTAACAGTCGTTCCGTCCTTGCTCACTGATTATTTGAGTTGATAGCCAAGACTTTTTTCTGTCGGAGATGAGTTTTTTATTTTGCTCATTGGATCCTCTGTGAAAGTGAGAGCTGCAACATAATGCGGCCTCTGATATGTGTGTGAGTGGAATACCTGACGTGCCCTGTTGCTGACTTCTCTTTCATTTCGTCCTCTCTTCTTCTTTCTCTCCTCTCTGCGTGGCGGCTTTCCAAACCACGACCATAGAATATCGTGAGTAACTCTTTCAACTGCCACCCACTGTTCTTCCTCGTCGCTCTTCCTTTTTTTTTCCTTTACTCTGTCTGTTGGGTATCTTCAACCCTTTTTCCTTGTGTGACTTTGTGCTATTCAGTCTGCTGTGTCCTTAACCCCCCACCCCGCCACTCCCCGACCTCAGTGCCTGCTGGACTGGGTGTTTGAAGTTATAGAGTCAGTCAACAGTCAACCCAAGAGCAGGGAAGGTAGCGTACCGTTGGAATGAAATCAGCAATACACTGATGACAAATAAGTGATCAAGTTAAAGTATCGAGGTGTTGGTGTAGCTCCTCCGAATGGTGACAGTTGCTTAAAGGTGCGATGTGTAAGATCTGGCCACACGCTCCTGACAAATAGGGGGTCAGGATTTCACCTCTACTACTGGCTCCATACAATCTAAATGTACAGCCATCAGTTATAATATATATATATATAAAATTCAACCAAACTGCTGAAACTCTGAGAGCCGGTGAAAGTAACAATGCTGTATAATCTTTTAGAATCTTCACGTTGAGCCAGCCTGAAGTTTGGCCATCTGTGTTTTTTACTCTTTGATATAGTTTATTGGATTCAATTTAAAGTGGCAGACAAAAAGGACCCGCACCTTCGTCTCAAGCTAACTGCTGACTGAGGATCTGCCGTGTCAGCTCCCCTACTGGTAAAGTAGGATCCTGGTGGTGGGGGAGGTAAGGAGGCGAGGGTGCGAGTCGTTTTTTGCCACTTTGGATTTAATCCGACAAATAAACGACAAACTGTACACAGACCCTGTAGCATCAGCGTGATGGACAAGCCCTCGGGGGCAGCTCTTCTGCTTCGTCCTTTCATGGACTGAGGACAGACCGGACGCTTCTGGTATTACAAGATGGGCCGAGGCTAGCTAGTTAGCACGCTCATTTCAGTAGATATGTCTGCAACGCAATGGATAGGTGCATAGGTGAAGGTTTTAGCTGCCAGGAGTGTTTAGTGCACCGTCACCATCAAATGTATTAAGTTGTAGCTAATTAACAAATTCTCTGAGGTAAAACTGCTCACTGTTATCTGGTTGATGAGTTCTCCGCATATTAAAAAAAGAAGCACCACTCTGTTTTATTTAAAATCTTGAAAAGGTTGGAAGTGGACTTCATGGTTTTGTAGCTCAAAGAGAACAACAGAGTGGTCAGTCTCACTTTACATAAAGGATGGAGTTGTTCTGATACCAGTTCCAGTGTTGGAAATGCCTCTTATACAGATTAAAATGAGGTTGTTTAGGAGTTACATTAGGATGTGTTCAAGCACTATTAAGTAAATCTTATTACTGGGCGATTCTAATTAACAGCATGATGTGTTCAAATGTAATCTTGTAAAATGTAGTTTGTGGCAAGAAACTACTTCAACAAGTAATTTGTTTGAAGAAGATGTTTTCATATATATATATACATATACACACACACACTGCCTGAAGGTATGGACAGCAGTTACTCGTATATCACAACTTTTGCACTGTGAGAAAATGTTTAATTATAAGCAATTACTGCTAACTGTGTAGAGGTATTAATATATATAATGACAGTTATATCTTGTGTCTTATATTCAACCCTCAGTGACGAAATATACCACTATGCAGTATCTTAATATTTTAGTAAATGTGAGTTAAACTCAGCTAGTGTTTCAATAGGGGCAACTTGTTGCTGTTTATTATTAGTGAACTTCACAAACACATCCCCATGAGACATATAATGGCCACAAATAAAACAGGGGTGTTGACGAAAGGTTAACCAGCCTTCACTGCAATTTATTTTCCGAACCGCTTGGTTTAATTTGGAAGGCTCTTAGCTTTTAACAGCTTCTGATGATGGCAGATGGTGGAAGTAGCGACAGGCTGAAGGAAGAGTCACTTCCAACATGTTCCTCTTCTTCAGGGAGAGGGGACGGAAAGTGACGGAGCTCACGAGTGGAGAAAACAAACAACCTGTAACAGCAGTGCAGGCGCTAGAGCTAGAGGATAATAACCGCTGCACAGACTCCAGTGACTTGGACCCATTGTTTTCTCGTCCCAACAGCTCATCAGCTGTCTTTCTGTTGTCAGTCACAAGCGGGCTGCACGACGGGACTTCAGTTCTGACATACGTTGTCACGGATGACTCTCATTATGTGTGACATCCTGTCAGAGCCATTCCCAGCACCTCTGGGAAAGGCACGCCAAGGCCGACCAACTTACACCCTGACAGAATGAGAAGTAACGAGACACCAAGACGGGACACATATATAAGACAAGGGTTTAAGTATTGTATGGGATTGATTGGCTATTCAATTCATAATTTAGTGAGCTCACGTTGGATCGGCAGGGTGGGTTTCTTGGTTACTCCTCAGTGTCTTTTCCTGTGGATCCCTATCTTGCATTGTGGTCCTAGTATGTGTGTGTGTGTGTGTGTGTGTGTACTTCTTGAGAATATCCACATGTCCTCGGCCTCTGGTGGACACAACGTCCCTGTGCTGCTAACTCTAACCACTCTAAACCCCCCACTAACCTTAATGGACTCAAACCTCCTCACCTTTGAACCCCTCTATTGTTGCCCCAGCCCCACCTAACTGGAACCTTATATTCATGCCCGAACCCAACTGGACCCAAAGGGCTTAAATCTGGTACATTTTTCTCAACTTCGTTGCAAAAAACACCCCAAAAAAACAACAACTAGCTCCAAACCAAAAGTGTTTGGACTACAGGATGAATAATATCTTAGCTAAATCAGTTCTCCTAAAAGAGTTTTTACCCCTTGGGTCAGTTTGGGTTCTGACAAAATTCTTTGGCGCAGCTAATAAAGAACGTAGAGTTTCATTTCCCCACGAAATCCACTTAATGCTTTGACGTCTTGGCAGGGCTTTCCGAGGCATTGCTGAGAGAAAGAGGCGGAAAAGAGAGCAGGAGGCAGCCACCATGATGGAGAGGTACCGTGTCCTGGCTGTCCTGTCCCGTCCTGTGTGGTGCTAATCCGTCCCTGTGACAGTTCCCCTCTATATGACACAGTAAAAAGCAATGCTCCTCTTGACAAGACTCAGATCAGATCTAAAAATCGTTTTTTTCTCAATAGCCCGCTTGGCAGATGTTTAACCTCATCTTTACGTATAGAACCAGGCTTTCTACTTCCTTTATGTTCTAACCCTCTTAAACTACTCTCAGTGAAAGTCAACACTTCCAGCTGAGACATTACAGCGGCTTATCGTCACCTCCTGCTGCTGGTAGGCTTTTAATTTGAAACTCCCGCAACGAATATTGAGTTTCCTTGGCAGTAATGTGACGTTGTTGTTGTACTGATGGAATTAGTGCTGTAGAAGTGCACATTATGTTGAATTTACCCAATTTGCTACAGTATAGGTAATTCTTGACAAAATAATCTCAATCACATCTCACTGAGCCATCACCATGACAACTGAGCAAAACCCATCCGCTGAAGACTTTTTAAAGACCTTTTTTGATGAAATATAATACCTGTTTGATGGTCAAACCAGCCATCGTATGTATGAGAGTATGATGGGAAGCCATGAGAGGATGGAGCACATTTAGTTTTTACTATTGTTAGTGTTTTTCAGTGCTTCCCAGCAGTATATAACAATAATTTGTAATGATATAATTGATTCAACTGATGCAAGCTGGACAATAAAAAATGATTCCTCCTTGGAATGTTATCAACCGATTGAATTGGCGTTATCAGTGGTTATTGCTACCATTCTAATGCTTCAGACTGGCAAGACCCGCCCTCTGTAGCTGGTTGAGACGGAGGTCAAGGTTAGGAATTGACCTTGAGTAGTGAGGATCAGTATAGCATGTTGGTCAGGGCATAGGATCCGAACAAATCAGGTTACCAGTATCTCGGCGGCATGGACGCCTGGCCAATCCTAGTGTTTGAATGCTACACAGGAATGGTCTTGCCAAGGAGAGCAGTGGGATTCATAAAAAACAGTGGCGGCTGGTGGAATGTTTTCTAGGTAGGGCTGTGCCACATCCAATCAATTTCAGCAAACATCCCAGAATGATTTAATGCAAAAACAATTAAGGTATGAAACACGCATTACTACTTTGCAGTTAAATATTTAACATTTATTCCAACATGAAAAAAAGCAGTAAATAACACTTTGACAAACACGTCAGGACATCTTATTTTAGTCACCCTCACAAACAATTCAGTATAATATAATAATATATATATCATATAATAATATTTACTATAATATAAAACACACATATATATAATTATTTATTTATAACTATATATCCATTTCTCAGACAGGTGCTTCATGTCCCTCACTCCCGTAACTGTCCATGCTGGATCTGTCCCCGTTGTTTTAAGGCATTAGCATGACTGCATCCAGCTAGCCAAACCTGTCTGGTGTACAGCTACTAGAGAAGCTTCATGTACTGCTTCCCTTTCCCGCTAGTCTGCTGTCTGATTGTGAGGTCAGGTTGATCTGATATCAGCTCTTTCATCTGGAGTTTCTCCACAAAACGGGTCTTGGAGGAGTAGTGCTCGCGCTCGCCTGTAGAGACTACTCCTGACGAGAACGCGCAGCTTGGATGTATTTGAGGGCGCTAATTGGCTAAATTGTATGTCACACATTTATATCTTTAATCAGCAATTGGCTAAACTGCTTCATAGACCCGCCTCCTGTGGGCAGATTCTCCAGCGCCCCAGCCAGCTGAGACATGCAGACAGGCGGAGAGGACGTGGAGGAAAAGCATATATTTTGCGCAGACATCATATTTTACAAATATTACTGGGTGCATTCTATATTTCAAAAACACAAATATTGACAATTTGTATAATTTTATTTTATTTATTTTTAATTTTTTGTGGCTCAAGGGGGGGCGGCGCTCTAGCGCCCTCTATTGGCCAGCCGCCACTGATAAAAACGCTTCTTACGGGCCAAACTACACCTACCACGTTGTGAAAGTGAAACTTAAAGTTAGTAATTGGAACAAAACAACATTACACAAGGTTTAGGCAACAGAACTACTTGGTTAGGTCTAGGAAAGGTTTGTTTGGGTTGGAATAAGTACACTTGTTACGTAACTTGGCGTCTGTTAAGTACGTAAGATTGTAACAAAGGTATGGTAAAATAAGTCACCGTTGACTTTTGGTTTCACACGGGACAAGAACAGCGTTTTCCTGGGTGAAGGTCCTGTGTTTGTTTTACTGTCCATTCACCCGACCTCATTCTCTTTGCAGGGACTTTAAATAACGTCACCTGACTTCCTTTTTTTCTCCTGTCATAAATACCACGGCCACTAGAGGTCGGAGTGTTCTTCTTGTATTTGTATTGGTGATCAACCATGTGAATAGATGATTAAGGCCTTCTGAACCTACAAGTAGGTGTAGTAGACCCCTTTCTAATCTTATATACAGTATATGACGACGGGAACAGAGCAAAGGGTGTTTACTATGAAAATTGACTTGAGGCTGTAGCTGTACCACTTCCTGCCTGGCTCAATCTGCTCCGTGCAACGCCTGCACTGGTCGCGGACTCAGTCGGAACCTGCCCGGTGGAACCCTGCGCATGAGGCTGATAATATTCAAAGCGGGATTTTAGTTTTTTGCTAAAATCAACACTAACTTTCTAGCTCCTGAAGCTAGCAGCTTGCCACAGCTGGGCGACTAGCTAGGTACTACTAGGTAGAGCAGGGTCGTCCTTCACTCAGAGGATCAGCAGTTCGATCCCCGGTTCCACTAGTCCATGTCGACCCCAAATTGCTCCTGTAGCTGTGCCTGCGGTTTGCGAATGTTGTATGAATGTTAGTTAGGGTCCTGATGGGCAGGTGGCACCTTGCATGTAGCCCCTGTTATCAGTGTATGAATGGGTGTGAATGGGTGAATGATGACATGTAGTGTTAAAGCGCTTTGCGTGGTCGGAAGACCAGAAAGGAGCTGTACAAATACAGTCCATTTACCATTTGCTGAATGTGCCTCCTACAGCGCAATCCACTGTGAGAACCATCACACTATTCACTACTGGTAATTTGGTGCCTAACGCCTCCTGATAGCCAGCAAGGGGATACAAAACCATGTTATAACCAACACCACTGTCTACAGCAGGCACAGGAAAGACTGATAAATGAAACTTGACTTGATTTAGTTGTGATTAAAAGTGAAACGATGTCACGTTTGAGGCAGGTTTCTTTTATCAAGTCCTTTCTCATCTCTATGTTTGTGCCCTGTTCCACTGCTACCACATGTTGGTGAATAGTTTCTATGCTTATACACAGGAAAAAAAACATTCATGCAGTCTTGTTCTCAACTTCTGTTGAGGGACATCACAATTCCCCTTGTGTGTGTGTGTGTGTGTGTGTGTGTGTGTGTGTGTGTGTGTGTGTGTGTGTGTGTGTGTGTGTGTGTGTGTGTGTGTGTGTGTGTGTGTGTGTGTGTGAAGTGTCAAAGTGGGGTCTGTCAATACGGAGCTATAGCTCACTGCTCAGTGAGCACTCCAAGTGAACAAATCAATCAATATTTGGCAAACAACCTCACATCCACCGAGGCAGAGACATGCCATTCGATGTTTGAGCCTGCGAGTGTGTGTGTGTGTGTGTGTGTGTGTGTGTGTGTGTGTGTTCAGGGCTGTGTCACAGAATGCAAAGCCTTTAATAGAAAGGTAAATCTCAGTTAGTTTCCCTAAATCGAATTATGCATGTTCAAATAGGCAAGACATTCTGTTTTTGTTTGTTTTTTTGGAAAGGTCACAGTTGAGAGGGCTGGGTGAGTTAGTTGCAGACACACTTGCGTCATCATGCACACACACCGGCTTAAATTTGACCCGGTAGTCTTGATGCGCGGGTGTTAGTGATTTTAAAAGATGTTGTCACGGTGCGAAAATACAACACTGGCTGGCTGATGGATCCCCCTCTCCTCTGAGTCATCCCGCTATTTTAGGCTCTGCCCTCACGACTCCTGCAATCCACACTGACAACATGTCAACGCTGTTTTGTAGAATGCCTCCAAACTGAACTGATACAAAATAGCTGGGGAAAATGCACGAAGGACCTGGCTGCTGTTTGGTTAGGATTTCACCGATATCATCAGGTTGATATCGGCTTTTTGGTGATGAGACTCAGTGATGTTGTCCGTTGGAGTGGCAAAAACAACAGTGACTGCATGCGAAAAGCTAGTAATAACTGACTACAGGTGGGTCCTATTAAAAATAATGAGCTGTGGGGTTTGTGGACCAGCCATATCTGTTGTCACGAACCTCATCACAGTTTCTCACAGCTTTGTTTTACATCACTACATATTTTTTAGCTCACCTCAGAGTAGGGATGGTAGGGATGTAGGGATGACTGTTTCGGTCCCAATACCAATACTTGGGCTTTGGGTATAGGCTGATACCGAATACCAATCCGATACCAGTGTTTAATAAATAAGCTGTATGCTTCACTTTGCAGAAGTGAATGGCATTCGTTCTAATAATATGAGGCTGGACTTTGTAAAGCAAAATGTAATAAATATATACATCGATTTATTTTAAAGTTATTTAAAAGGGGTCTATGCTGTTACAAGAGGGGAAATATAAAATATCAATAAAAAGATATTTAAAATATGCAGATATACATAGTGGAATATATATTCAGGGATAAATGACCAAAATGTAAGTGAGTGCGAGGCCTACTTGCATTGCCCTGAACCATCACAGTCAGACAATGATGGATAATGAAAAGCTGTCTTTTAGGCCGCACATTGTTCCACTGTTTCCTCTCCTGCTTCTCTTTTCCTTTTCTCTTGCTGTCCCACTCTTCTTTCTCCAGCGGTAAGAATACAATGCTTTTGATGTTAAAAAAATGAAAATCCAGGCGGGGAGAGAAAGAGAAGATGAAGATGGAATAGAGACAACTAAAAGACTAATTCAGTTTGATGGAACCTGCATTTGAGACAATAGCCTTTTGAATGAGTCCCTTGTAGGAGTTTTGAAGAAGTTTGATATGACATGTCGGAGTAACTTCAAACACTTTATAAAGCACTATACTGGCTTCTTGAGAGTCCGGCCTTGTGTATAATCAAAGGATTGGCACCAAAACCACCTCACTATCAGTTCTGTCCTCTTTCAATGCTAACATGTTAGCACACAGTATGTAAAGTGATTATCACAGACTTTAATCCTTTCAATAAAATGTGCTTTATATCCAGATAGTATCTAGATGTGATTTAACCTGACTACACCTGGTATTAATATGTGTCTCTGGAGTCCACACTGAGACCAGATAGCTCTGTCCAACTTAAAGTACTCAATGTACAAGGCGTGCCTGACCTCCTCCAGAGATGGTTCCGGCAAACGGATCACAATAGACCCGAACTTTCACGTGGTCTACTGGTGGTCTAAGAACTACTTTCCAATTGCAATCCAAACACATTTTAATGCAAGGTGAAAAGACAAGGTCAAGACATTAACACATTTTTCATCACTAGTTATTGTCATTAGTTATTGGGTTTAAGGAAAAATAGAAAAGTTAAGCCCATGTAGATGAAAAATGTAATTCCACCTGCTGGCCAATAAAACATATTTTTAATCGGTTTCTCAAGTTGCATCGTGTTTTCTATCCAGGTAGCTGGAAATGTCATTGCTTGTTTGTAATAAGAAAGGTAAAATACGAATGCGTTATTTTATACATGTAGACAAATATAACTGATAAAACTGTCAAGGTTCACATTATATAAATTAAGCAAGAAGTACCTCATTTTCAGCTAACATCATTGTTTGAATCAGGAAATAGAAAAGGTGAAAGGGTAAAAAAACCTTTTAATTGTGCAGCAGATGAAATACTTTTGTTCTGGCAAATGATTAGAGTATTGCAAAGTATTATTTATTTTAGAAAATAAATAGATACTTCATAATACATGAGGTACGCTTTAGCTTAATGTATTCTAAAACATTAGCGTATGAGACTGGAGAGCTGATATTGGTACCAATCTTTTTGTCACTGCTCTTACTAGACTTTCCTGTTCTGTTCTGTTCCTCATTCTTGATGTCTCTGTCTTCTTCTTCTCTTCCCTAAAATGGTAGAAATTTCCGCAAGCAGCTCAGGATGGTGGGCAGCCGCAGGATGAAGGTCCAGAGTAAGTCTTCCAGTCGGTCAGTGTGCATGTATGTGCAGTATGCTGATGTCAGTGCATTTTCATGCATTCATGCTCAACAGTGTGAACCATAACATCGGAATTTATTTGTGCTTTATGCATGGAGCAGCAGTGCTGGGCATGTTTATAAGAATATTGTGTCAAGAGTGTGTTTATGAATCAGACATGCCATCGAAACATAATCCCTAAAATCCACGTCGATGGTGATTTGGTCAGTCGTCACTGAAGTGTTTACGTGTGTGTATGTCAGTGTGTGTCTGCCACATTTGCTTTAGAAAAATAATTGTCTTTTTCATGATATTGATTGTGTGCTGGAAAGTTCAAAGGCCATTTTATATAACAGTGGTGAATTTGAGTGCCAGAAAACATCTGCACATGTGTTTGTTTTCTCTATTTCTAGCCGTGTCTCTATTTAAACTTTTGAAAAGTTGCAAAAAAGAAATGTAAATTAGGCTTCCAGTGAAAAAAGGCTAGACTGCATGGCTGTAATCTGCCAGTAACGAACGGAGAGGATATCAATATACAACCAGAAAGCAGCTGATCAGTCATGTGAGTTGAAAGTTTGCTACATCAGAAATGATTAGGGAAAGGCGTTTCCATATGTCATTTAGCGCATCAACTCTTTTTTGACAAAGAAAAAAAACAAATGTAATGTTTTCGCATAAATATAGTTTAGAAGTTTAGACAAGGATTCAGTTAAATAAAATGTTAGATATCAAAATAAACTACATGGAAATCCTAGCCTCGCAAAACAAAGATAGCCTCACTAGTTCTAGTTTATGGAAACCACTATGACTCCAGCCTGGAAGACTATGATTAGGTTTTCACTGGGCTTGATCACACCATAATAAATAAAATGTCAAAAATGTTCTGTCAATTTTGTAATTGCTTAGTCACCTAAGTATTTTTCTATTAAAAAATGCCAAACAGCCGGTGGTTCAACATTTTTAATTATGAGAATTAGTTGCTTTTATTAGTCTTCTGTCATAGTAAATACAATATTTTGGGGTTTTGGACTGTTGCACACTAAATAGCTTGTTGTTAAACAAGCTATTTAAAGTCCTCCTCCTTCTCAGGCTTTGTGGAATTGTGATTGGCATATTTAATTTTATACTTTCTCGCCAAAGTTTGATTGATAAACCGAGAAAATAATCACAAATTGCAGTTCTAGTCAGAAGTGTGCCCTGTTGCACCTGTAACCACACCCAACAGTGATGTCACGATGTACTGACACACCCTGCAGTACACCTCTACATCACTGCAACAAGATGGGACTTTTAATCAATTATTTGGACCAAAAAAATGTATTGAAATGACAAAACAGTATTGTCATTCCAACACAATATATTTTCAATGAAAATCAATAAACTATTATTGATTTAATGTAAACATAAACCACTAAGGTCAGTTAACAGGGGCTGTTACACACACTGGGTCAACAAGATGGAACCCGTGATTTCTGGGGTTGATGATCATTTTGAGAGTGTGTGTGTGTGTGTGGTAGAGTGACACTCTTCCCCCACTAACTCCATCAGCCTTTGCCGACCGCCGAGCCAAGAGTTTCAGCCGCTCATGGAGTGACCCGACACCCGTCAAGCCTGACTCACTGCATGACTCCAGAGACAGTGAGTGGACGCTCCCTTAATCACTCACGCACACAAACAAAATGCCGTACAATATGGGCGACTGGGGGCTAAGTGTCGCAAGGCCGTCCTTCAATCAGAGGATCGGCGGTTCGATCCCCGGCTCCGCTGGTCGCATGTCTGTGTCCTTGAGCAAGACACTTAACCCCAAAATTGCTCCCGTAGCTGTGCCTACAGTGTAGAAATGTGATAGAATCTGAATTGTAAGTCGCTTTGGATAAAAGCATCTGCTAAATGACTGTAATGTAATATATAAAATAAAGAACTTACTCGACATAGAATATACACGTATGTGTACACATAAACACATAAGCGCATGACTTTGGATGCATGTATTAACTAAAAAATGCACATAGAAACACATCACAGATTATACAACTACATATACAGAACATACAAATGATCACTGTTACAGACAAAACACTATGCGAAAGGAGATAGGAAAGGAAGCAATGAAGCACCTTTCCAAGTGCCTTTCCTTAGCATTTAAGCCATCTGACACTTAATACATGATTTCAGTCAGTTAGGAACCCTCTGAACAAACAAGACTATTGCGCCTCTGTTATAGTAGTTTTCGACTGTCATTGTGTGTCTCCAGTTTATCTGAATGTCTCCACTCTTATCTTTTTGCCATCCATCCTCTCAGCCATCTTCATCTTTCAACCCGGTTGTCCATCTGCCTGTTGCCGTGTGTCGTAGCCGTCTGGATGCATCAGGAGAGCGTTATAGTGTCGTTTTGTCTTGTCTGCTGTCTGATTAGAACTCTCCTCTCTTTGCTGGAAAAAAATGAAATAACAGGTGCAGGGTTTTTAAAATGGAGCACACTCCTCTCTAATCTTGTTTGTGTGTTATCCTTTCATCTCACCCTTTGTTCCTGTTTATGTGTGTGTGTGTGTGTGTGTGTGTGTGTGTGTGTGTGTGTGCGTGTGTGTGTGTGTGTGTGTGTGTGTGTGTGAGCCAGGTGGCGAGCTTCAGAGCTCATCAGGGACTCTAGATAAAGGGCCGGAAGAGGACGCTGACTGGGAGGAGGAGAGGGAGATGGAGAGGGCGGCCTGTGAAGGAGAGGACTTCATCCCACCTAAAATCATGGTGCGGATCTCCGCAATCAATTTACAAAGTTGATTTCGAAGTCAACCAAAATATATCCATCATGCAGCCAGGGGTATGAAGGTTTTTTTCTGTGTGTGTCCTATTTTCCACAGCTGGTATCCTCCAAGGTCCCAAAGGCTGAATATGTCCCGAACATCATCCGTAGGGACGACCCCTCCATCATCCCCATTCTTTATGTGAGTAGCAGCCACCCCTTTGTCTAGGTTTAAGGCATTTTCTGCTGTATTGATTCATCTAGTCCTTCATTGTTTGCAAAAAAAACAAAAGCAATATTTTTAGATGGAGGAAAAATGAAAATACCACGTGATATTCTTACATCCTTAACCATGAGGGACCAGCTTGGCCTCATAGTGGTGCCAGGGAAAAGGTTGATACCTAGCCACACCCTTTAGACCGGGTGTCAATTAAAATTCAACGAGGTCCAGTTAAAAAAGAATTTCCTAATGCAGTACATCCCAATAATGTCTAACTGACATTATGATTTAGTCCCATATAATTGAAGTTGCCTATAGCAGTTGTATCAACGTCTGTATGTTGTCAACAACTGTCCAATCAAATAAAGAAAGTTTTTGTCAGTTTTAAAATTGATCTGAACTAATTTCAGATAATACATACTCTAATAATAAATACATTTTCCTCTCTCATTTCTACATTTAAAACAATTTAATACATAACAAAAAGCTTTTAAAAAATGAATTTAACTGTATTGTCCATGCCCTGCCGCTTTAAATTGAGTTGGTAAATCCTCTCACGTGATGCTACTCACCATTCTTTGCATTATTTTCCGAAACGCCAGAGGGCATACAAACAAAATGAACTGTGAAGAATCACGAAGACCACTTGCGAAGCCGTCACGCAAGCCATGATTGTCATCCGTACGATTTATCTGTTGCAATCATCAAACTACGAGTTAAACGGCGTTTAAATGCCGTGGATACCTCAGATTTTACTGAATAGCTGAGGTGAAAGTGAATAAAAATTGCAAGTAGAGACAGCATTGTTTTTTTCCAGTTTGACAAACAGAAGCGAAGACCAACTTTAGCCCAGTGAGTGATGAATTCATTCAGTCAAGAAGGCAGGGTTCATTTTCGTCTGAGTGAAGAAGAACACTGTCAGTCACTCTCGTGAGATGGTGTCTGTCTGAAGAGATGTACAGACTCATTGGCTTTGATGGTCTGCTAAGTGGCACCCTGTTCTTTGTCTGTTCAGATGGAAATATAAAGACAATCTGTTGCTAGAGTTTTTCTCCAGGAAAGAGAACAGAGCACTTGGCCTTTTTTAGTGAGATGCAAAATCCTCTTGAGCATTGCCAAACTCATAATGAAGTTATTATATCATTATCATTCTAGGGCAGTGGTGTACCAATGTTTCTAGCCATGCTAAAGATGGTAATGTCGGTCTCTTGGTTCAGTCCAGACTGAAATGTCTCAACAACCATTTGATGAATTGCCATCAAATTTGGTAGAGAAATTCATGGTCGCCAGATACCAATACTTTGGTTTATGATGAAATACCTCAAAAATACCTCCAAAACTAATCACAATCCCATCAGCCTCAGCTGTACTTGGAACAAATAAGCAAATGCTAGTATGTTGACAAACATAAAATAAGACACTTAAAATAAGATCATGAACGCGGTAAACATTAAACCTGCTAAATATCTGCATGTTAGTATTTAGGTCAGAGCAGAAATGTGACTAAGCTCAGCATCACACAGTCACTAGCATGGCTTTAGACTCTTAGGGCAACTTCCTATCCCTGAAAGAATATTAGGAAAACATAAGAATATTAGTTTAATTGTAAAGTATAAATAATATGTGTTAATTGCAGAGTAAACCACGGTATTGACCAGTTGAATTATTACACAAAATGATTGTACTGTAAGTCAATATTGCACAAGATATAATTTATAGGATTGTAGCTGTCGACAGGGGTAAAAAATAAAAAACATATGTTGTATATGAATACTTTTCAAATCAACACATCTACCATTTTCTAGAGTTTCTAGATATATTTCAGTTAAGTTCAGCAACCTGTATAGTATTATATACAGTATTAAACAATATGTAATGCAACCAAACGGTCAGCTGGTTGTGTCAGTACCAATGTAGCCTCGCTGTTGGAGGGTTTTGTTACCCACTCCCACTCCCTGCTTATTGGTTTGGGATGGCACTTTATATGGCGGACCCTCCATGAAACCGTGCGGTGTGGAAGTGGGTAGAGGGAGATTGTAGGGTCAGGGTGTGATTGGACGTTAGGATCCACTGTTCTAGGAAATAGGGATGTAATGTTGATGATTGAGGGAAATAAGTTAATTCTGCTGTTGTTGTAAGTCACTCTTCAAAAAGCTAATGTACTGTAATTGTGAAAGAGTAAAATCCGAACTCGTAGAATAATGTCTAAATTATATCTGATTAATGGCTGTAAATGAACAAACCTGTGTAGAAAATAAACAGTTTCATTCAATTTGATTCAGTTTCTGGTCAGTAGGGTTCAATTAAATAATAATTCTGTTTTAATCTTCCCTTTAAAGGACCATGAACATGCCACGTTTGACGACATCCTCGGTGAGTGTGACATCTGTTTTTTTTTTTCTTTTTATTATTAGCTCTCATGTGAAAATGACTCTCCCAGTGTAAAAGTCGAAAAGATGAGGGTGGAATAAGTTTCAGCTTGCTGGAGGGCAGAGATGACTCATTGTTTTTGTACTCGCGCGTGTGTGTGTGTGTGTGTGTCTGGATAGACAGCCAATTTATGTGTCTCATCATTACGGCTGAGTGGGAAAAGTGACACCTTTCTCTCTCTCTCTCTTTCTCCTTGCTTGTCCCTTGCCCAGAGGAGATCGAGAAGAAGCTGACTGCCTACAGGAAAGGCTGTAAAATCTGGAACATGCTCATTTTCTGTCAGGTGAGTGACAGCAAAGACGGGGCAATATTATGACGTCATTGACACGTTGTCCTATGAATTAGACTTGGCTCTCAATAAATCAGATTACTTCTGTCTAACTAGTAGTTATGGATTAAGGCAGGGGTGTCCAAACTTTTTTCACTGAGGGCCACATACAGAAAAATATACCAAGGGCTGGGCCACTCACTAGAGGTTATGCGTAACGGATTCCATACGTAACGGGTTCCACAGGTAACGGGATCCACGCGTAACAGATTCCACGCGTAACGGGTTCCAAGCGTAACGGGATTCACGCGTAACAGATTCCACGCGTAACGGGTTCCACGCGTAACGGGTTCCACAGGTAACGGGTTCCACGCGTAACAGGTTCCACGCGTAACGGGTTCCACGCGTAACGTGTTCCACGCGTAATGGGTTCCACGCGTAACAGGTTCCACGGGTGACGGGTTCCAAGCATAACGGATTCCGTGCGTAACGGATTCTGTGCGTAACGGGTTCCACAGGTAACGGATTCCACGCGTAACGGGTTCTACGCGTAACGGATTCCACGCGTAACGGGTTCTACGCGTAACGGATTCCACGCGTAACGGATTCCAAGCGTAACGGGTTCCACAGGTAACGGGTTCCACGCGTAACAGGTTCCACGCGTAACGGATTCCGTGCGTAACGGATTCTGTGCGTAACGGGTTCCACAGGTAACGGATTCCATGCGTAACGGGTTCCACAGGTAACGGGTTCCACGCGTAACGAGTTCCACGCGTAACGGGTTCCACGGGTAACGGGTTCCACGCGTAACGGGTTCCACGCGTAACGGGTTCCACGCGTAACGGATTCCACGCGTAACGGGTTCCGCGCAAAAAAGGTTCCACGCGTAACGGGTTCCACGCGTAACGGGTTCCACGCGTAACGGGTTCAACGGGTAACGGGTTCCAAGCGTTAAGGATTCCACACGTAACGGGTTCCACGCGTAACGGGTTCCACAGGTAACGGGTTCCACGCGTAACGGATTCCACCCGTAACGGGTTCCACGCGTAACGGGTTCCACGGGTAACGGGTTCCGCGGGTAACGGGGTTCCGCGTATAACGGATTCCACGCGTAACGGGTTCCACGCGTAGCGGGTTCCACGCGTAACGGGTTCCACGGGTAACGGGTTCCAAGCGTAACGGATTCCAAGCGTAACGGATTCCGTGCGTAACGGATTCTGTGCGTAACGGGTTCCACAGGTAACGGATTCCATGCGTAACGGGTTCCACAGGTAACGGGTTCCACGCGTAACAGGTTCCACGCGTAACGGATTCCAAGCGTAACGGGTTCCACGCGTAACGGGTTCCACGCGTAATGGGTTCCAAGCGTAACGGGTTCCACGCGTAACGGATTCCATGCGTAACGGGTTCCACAGGTAACGGGTTCCACGCGTAACAGGTTCCACGCGTAACGGATTCCAAGCGTAACGGGTTCCAAGCGTAACGGGTTCCACGCGTAACGGATTCCACGCGTAACGGGTTCTGCGCGTAACGGGTTCCGCGCGTAACGGGTTCCGCGCGTAACGGGTTCCGCGCGTAACGGGTTCCGCGCGTAACGGGTTCCGCGCGTAACGGGTTCCACGCGTAACGGGTTCCACGCGTAACGGGTTCCACGCGTAACGGGTTCCACGCGTAACGGGTTCCAAGCGTTAAGGATTCCACACGTAACGGGTTCCACGCGTAACGGGTTCCACAGGTAACGGGTTCCGCGCGTAACGGGTTCCGCGCGTAACGGGTTCCGCGCGTAACGGGTTCCGCGCGTAACGGGTTCTGTGCGTAACGGGTTCTGTGCGTAACGGGTTCCACGCGTAACGGGTTCCGCGCGTAACGGGTTCCGCGCATAAAAGGTTCCACGCGTAACGGGTTCCACGCGTAACGGGTTCCACAGGTAACGGGTTCCACGCATAACGGATTCCACCCGTAACGGGTTCCACGCGTAACGGGTTCCACGCGTAACGGGTTCCACGGGTAACGGGTTCCGCGGGTAACGGGGTTCCGCGCATAAAGGATTCCACGCGTAACGGGTTCCACGCGTAGCGGGTTCCACGCGTAACGGGTTCCACGGGTAACGGGTTCCAAGCGTAACGGGTTCCAAGCGTAACGGATTCCAAGCGTAACGGATTCCGTGCGTAACGGGTTCCGCGCGTAACGGGTTCCGCGCGTAACGGGTTCCGCGCATAAAAGGTTCCACGCGTAACGGGTTCCACGCGTAACGGGTTCCACGCGTAACGGGTTCCACGCGTAACGGGTTCCACAGGTAACGGGTTCCACGCGTAACAGGTTCCACGCGTAACGGATTCCAAGCGTAACGGGTTCCACGCGTAACGGGTTCCAAGCGTAACGGGTTCCACGCGTAACGGATTCCACGCGTAACGGGTTCTGCGCATAAAAGGTTCCACGCGTAACGGGTTCCACGCGTAACGGGTTCCACGCGTAACGGGTTCCAAGCGTTAAGGATTCCACACGTAACGGGTTCCACGCGTAACGGGTTCCACAGGTAACGGGTTCCACGCATAACGGATTCCAAGCGTAACGGGTTCCACGCGTAACGGGTTCCAAGCGTAACGGGTTCCACGCGTAACGGATTCCACGCGTAACGGGTTCTGCGCATAAAAGGTTCCACGCGTAACGGGTTCCACGCGTAACGGGTTCCACGCGTAACGGGTTCCATGCGTAACGGGTTCCACGGGTAACGGGTTCCAAGCGTTAAGGATTCCACACGTAACGGGTTCCACGCGTAACGGGTTCCACAGCTAACGGGTTCCATGCATAACGGATTCCACCCGTAACGGATTCTGTGCGTAACGGGTTCCACAGGTAACGGATTCCATGCGTAACGGGTTCCACAGGTAACGGGTTCCACGCGTAACGAGTTCCACGCGTAACGGGTTCCACGGGTAACGGGTTCCACGGGTAACGGGTTCCACGCGTAACGGGTTCCACGCGTAACGGGTTTCACGCGTAACGGGTTCCACGGGTGACGGGTTCCAAGCGTAACGGATTCCGCGCGTAACGGATTCCGTGCGTAACGGATTCCGTGCGTAACGGATTCTGTGCGTAACAGGTTCCACGCGTAACGGGTTCCACAGGTAACGGGTTCCACGCGTAACGGGTTCCACGCGTAACGGGTTCCAAGCGTAACGGGTTCCACGCTTAATGGGTTCCAAGCGTAACGGGTTCCAAGCGTAACGGGTTCCACGCGTAACGGGTTCTACGCGTAACGGATTCCACGCGTAACGGGTTCCACGCGTAACGGATTCCGCGCGTAACGGATTCCGCGCGTAACGGATTCCGCGCGTAACGGATTCCGCGCGTAACGGGTTCCGTGCGTAACGGGTTCCACAGGTAACGGGTTCCACGCGTAACGGGTTCCACGCGTAACGGGTTCCACGCGTAACGGGTTCCACGCGTAACGGGTTCCACGCGTAACGGGTTCCACGGGTGACGGGTTCCAAGCGTAACGGATTCCGCGCGTAACGGATTCCGCGCGTAACGGATTCTGTGCGTAACGGGTTCCACAGGTAACGGATTCCACGCGTAACGGGTTCTACGCGTAACGGATTCCGTGCGTAACGGATTCCGTGCGTAACGGATTCCGTGCGTAACGGATTCCGTGCGTAACGGGTTCCACGCGTAACGGGTTCCACAGGTAACAGGTTCCACGCGTAACAGGTTCTAAGCGTAACAGGTTCCACGCATAACGGGTTCCAAGCGTAACGGGTTCCACGCGTAACGGGTTCCACGCGTAACGGGTTCCACGCGTAACGGGTTCCACGCGTAACGGATTCCACACGTAACAGGTTCCACGCGTAACGGGTTCTACGCGTAACAGATTCCGTGCGTAACGGATTCCGTGCGTAACGGATTCCGTGCGTAACGGATTCCGTGCGTAACGGATTCCGCGTGTAACGCGTTCCGCGCGTAACGGGTTCCGCGCGTAACAGGCTCCACGCGTAACGAGTTCCACGCGTAACGGGTTCCGCGGGTAACGGGTTCCGCGGGTAACGGGTTCCGCCTGTAACGGATTCCGCGCGTAACGGGTTCCGCGCGTAACGGGTTCCACAGGTAACAGGTTCCACGCGTAACAGGTTCTAAGCGTAACAGGTTCCACGCATAACGGGTTCCAAGCGTAACGGGTTCCACGCGTAACGGGTTCCACGCGTAACGGGTTCCACGCGTAACGGGTTCCACGCGTAACGGATTCCACACGTAACAGGTTCCACGCGTAACGGGTTCTACGCGTAACAGATTCCGTGCGTAACGGATTCCGTGCGTAACGGATTCCGTGCGTAACGGATTCCGTGCGTAACGGATTCCGTGCGTAACGGATTCCGCGCGTAACGCGTTCCGCGCGTAACGGGTTCCGCGCGTAACAGGCTCCACGCGTAACGAGTTCCACGCGTAACGGGTTCCGCGGGTAACGGGTTCCGCGGGTAACGGGTTCCGCCTGTAACGGATTCCGCGCGTAACGGGTTCCGCGCGTAACGGGTTCCGCGCGTAACGGGTTCCGCGCGTAACGGGTTCCGCGCGTAACGGGTTCCACGCGTAACGGGTTCCACGCGTAACAGGTTCCACGCGTAACGGGTTCCAAGCGTAACGGATTCCGCGCGTAACAGATTCCGCGCGTAACGGGTTCCACAGGTTCCATGCGTAACTGGTTCATCACATATGAATAGCATCACACATTAGGCCTGTGTATATTTATGTATGAAATAATAAAACTAAGAATACTTTCATAATATGCCTTTTAAATAAAATAAATTGGATATTTAATGTTTTTTTTTTTTTTTTTAACAAATGGACATCTACTGTCATAGCCTGGCTAACTGTGAACTATATTATCTGCCAGTAATTGATATGGCATTATGACATTCACATTGAGAAGATAGAGCATAACTTTACAGTGCAAGATTAGATGGTCAGACGTCTCTTGATAAGGTTATCATGAACATACAAGCTCCCAATCTCCCTCTTCCTATAGCTAGCTACTCGACTGATAAGTTAACTTGCTAAACACTGGCTATGCACTAGCCTAGACAGCATGCTAGCGTCATTAGCATGTTAGCATCGATCGCTAGCTTGATATTATAACCATCATCACCATGTACAATAGGCTATGTAGAGACAGGAGGGACAGACGGTTCCGGACCGGGCGTGTCACCTGGTGGGGGGGAGAGCGGCAGCAGAAGGAAGTGACACCACACAAACAGCAGTTCACCGCTTGCTGCCGGTTCTTGTGTTAAAAATGTCCGTTTAATAATAAAAAATAAATAAATTAAAAAAAGTTTCAAGTGTGGGCCATATTCCATTATATTTTTAGAATTTGCTGCGGGCCAATTCAAAATGGACCACGGGCCGCAATTGGCCCGCGGGCCGTAGTTTGGACACCCCTGGATTAAGGGATAGACTCATATCAGCTGCTAAATATACCAATATGTTTTATGTATTCATTTGTGACAAATATTTGCATTTGGCAGCTGAAATAAGAAACAAATCCATTCCATTAGCTTTAGCTTTTAACAGGCCAACGTATAACATGTAGGCCTCTTGTTTTACAGCGGTAAACTGGTAGTGATGTTAGGGGAGTCAGGAGGATTGTGATTGGCTGATGTCATGGGTGAGGTGGTGGTGACAACACCACTGTCATGCAAAGTGACACAAAATAAAACATACAAAAATATTATTATTAATTAATTATAAAAAAATCCCATTATGAAATAAATAAAACAGATTTTTACAAAGGGGATTTTTTAAATAAAAATGCCTCTTGTGAAATCAAAATTAATTATAAAACAGTTATTGTAAAAATAGGAAATATCAAATAACATTTCATCATAATGAGCTGAGTTGTAATAATATCTTTGTTGATGTGATTCCCACCTGCATGCTGCTCTCATTCACAGTCCTGATGAATAAAGTAACACGTCTCCTGCTGCCTTGATGACATATATAAGGCATAATTGATATCAAATAACAGCCAAATGCAACGGCCCCTTATTCGTTGATACTGTCATTTCCCTATTTCTCAATTTATTTTCGCAGAATGTGACAACTCCCCTGAGTTGATTGGAGGATTTTTCAGATCACCTGTTGTGCAGGGTGTGGGGACTGGCTGCTCATTAAGAATTGACAGCAGCTTGGTGCATTTCCCCTCTAGGCCAATCAGGGTGTGACATCGCTTTTCTTCTAAGGCTAAAGAGAGGTGGGGGATTGTACACCCAGGATGATCTGATCCTTCCTTAATGTAATGTAGAGCTTGATTTAGCAGAATCAGCCAGACACTTTGGTCTTTAGCAGTGGCGGCTGGCCAATAGAGGGCGCTCTTTGAGCCACAAACAAATAAAAGATGTATATATTTTAGTTTTTGAAATATGGAATGCACCCAGTAATATTTGTAAAATATGATATCTGCGCAAAATATATACTTTTCCTCCACGTCCTCTCCGCCTGTCTGCATGTCTCAGCTGGCTGGGGCGCTGGAGAATCTGCCCACAGGAGGCGGGTCTATGAAGCAGTTTAGCCAATTGCTGATTATTAAAGATATAAATGTGTGACATACAATTTAGCCAATTAGCGTCCTCAAATACATTCAGCTTGAGGCAGAATTTGTTCTGCCCCAAGCTGCGCGTTCTCGTCAGGAGTAGTCTCTACAGGCGAGCGCGAGCACTACTCCTCCAAGACCCGTTTGAGAGGAGAACTTTTGTGGAGAAACTACAGCTGAAAGAGCTGATATCAGATCAACCTGACCTCACAATCAGACAGCAGACTAGCAGGAAAGGGAAGCAGTACATGCAAAGCTTCTCTAGTAGCTGTACACCAGACAGGTTTGGCTAGCTGGATGCAGTCATGCTAATGCCTTAAAACAACAGGGACAGATCCAGCATGGACAGTTACGGGAGTGAGGGACATGAAGCACCTGCCTGAGAAATGGATATATAGTTATAAATAAATAATTATATATATATATATATATATATATATATATATATATATATATGTGTGTGTGTTTTATATTATAGTGAATATTATTATATGATATATATATTATTATATGATATATATATTATTATATTATACTGAATTGCTTGTGAGGGTGACAAAAATATGATGTCCTGAAGTGTTTGTTTAAGTGTTATTTACTGCTTTTTTCATGTTGGAATAAATGTAAATATTTAACTGCAAAGTAGTAATGCGTGTTTGATACCTTAATTTCTTTTGCATTAAATCATTCTGAGATGTTTGCTGAAATTGATTGGATGTGGCACAGCCCTACCTAGAAACTTTTCCACCAGCCGCCACTGGTCATTAGGCTCTTTAAGGCTTCTTTGTTTGTTCTTTGTTAGCTGATTTTGACCATTCTGATCCGCTCTTGTCTTAAAAGTAAGCTAATTATGAAATACTCCCTTTTCAGTGCTTGTACATGTGGGTATCTGGAGTGCCGACCCTCACACCGGCCCGGGCCAATCATGAGTCGAGCACCTAGCGGCTACTTTAGCACCACCGAAGCTGTTTGGCTAGAAAGACACAAACAACTAACCATGACATCTCTAAAATATATTTATGATCAAAGTGACTTGTGTTCTCTCGTACAATATCCCGAGGCTCCGGTTCCGTCACTCAGACCAGCTGTCAATCATGATGTCTATTCTTTTTTTTATAGCATCACATAACTAATTAAAACCAAACTTATCAGAAAAGTGAACATTTGAACTTACATCAGAGCTACCTAAAATGACAGAAACCGTCTTTGGGAAAAACGTATTCAACATGCACTTAGTTTGGCCCATGTCCCATCCGCTAACAACTTCTATTAAGGAGACATTTTTTTCATTGTGAAGGCACTTGTGAGATTCCTTTATAAATAAATATTTCTGTATTATGTGGTTGCGTCATCCAGATCAGCTGAAATCTGGGGAATCAGTACCGGCTCATTCTTATGCACATGGAAGTGAAATTGCTGATGGATCTCAGTGATGAACTGATATGTTACTCACACACTTGGGGTTCATGATATCAGAGCATAACAGCTCTTTCTTTTTTTTTTCTATGTTAAAGTTTTGATTTTCTGGTGTAATTTTTTTAAAACTCCTCTCTGGTCAAAAGTGTTTTGGGATTCAAAACAGTCAGTTCTTCAGACTATTTTAATTCTACTGCACATGAAGGAATGAGGTGACTTTCATACCCAACACAATCCATAGTAACACAAGCACCTTTCCACAGGGAGGTCCAGGCCATCTGTACCTGCTGAAGAACAAAGTGGCCACCTTTGCAAAGGTGGAGAAGGAAGAAGACATGATCCAGTAAGACTTCATTCTGTGGGTGTAACCAGAGATCTGCAGGGATTTGTTTTTATAACTCTTTCATTATGATACAGAGACTCATAGCTTTAACATGCATGATTAAAAAAATCTGCTTTCCTTTTACCTTTTCACGTATAGACATTACATTTGAATGATTGCAGGTGGTGTAAAAGCATTTGATGGAAATCTTTAACCAGAAGTGTGACCATCATGCGCTTACGCTTATCTAATCATTCCATTTTGACCCTAACCTTCTTACCAACTCGCCCATTAGTTGTCGTTTTCCGTAACCTCTCGTTCTCTCCCAGGTTCTGGCGGCGGCTCGGCAGGCTGATGAGCAAGCTGAACCCGAAGCCCAACCTCATCCACATCATGGGCTGCTATGTGCTGGGGAGCGCTAATGGAGAAAAGGTAGTCGTCTTTTTTTGTTGTCGTGACAAGCCGGGAGAACAAACGGAGACTCCCACACTCCTCTAGTTGGTGCGAAGGTTCACTTAAATGTCTACATGCAGCACAAAATCTCAAATATGCGCACACACACCTACACACACACACACACACACACACACACACACACACACACACACACACACACACACACACACACACACACACACACACACACACACACACACACACACACACACACACACACACACACACACACACACACACACTCAAAGGCATATGCTGTGTATAGAACCTTGCAGATAAATCATTTAAACAATCTGTTTGCTTCGAGTCTAAAGCCGGGCGCACTTTTTGCAAATGCGCGGTAAAATAGCGAAAGAGGGAGCAGTTTTTTGTGTATGCGAAAGATAAAGATTTTTTTTTCATTAATCATTGGAACAAGTGAGTTATGCCTCAACCACGACCTTCTGCTGCCTGGCTGCAGCTCTGATCCGGCTGTCGAGCGCAGGCAAGGGGGAGGACACACACACATACACACACACACACACACAAACACACAGCACTTTGGAATGACAGGGAGAATAGACTCCTTGACACCCACTCAATTAGGCTAAAGCCACTCGGCCTCGCTGCAATTACAGGCTCACATGTTTGGCAACAGACTCATGCCTCCTCCGGTGGCCCTGCCACAACCCCCTTCCACCCCCACTGACACTGATACACTCTTGCTATATGCAGCCACACTCGCATACAGCGTATGCACAGGAATGTGCCCACACACACTGAAATATTCATACTTTCTCATTCAGCCCCGTCTTAAACAACTTGTACCTCTGCTTCCTGTGATTGCTTACGGCTGTACCAGCCCTTGTTCTGCACTCGGGTGGTCAAAATGTGGAGCTTCTTTTACCAACGTTAGAAAAGCGCCTGAATTTGAAAATAGTCGTGAGATATCAGAGAAAGGTGTAGGGTAAAGGCCATGTCATGCATATTGTATGCTTGTGTACCTCTTGACCTTGATGCTTAGAAATGAAGTGTTTAATGCAGTGTGAAGCTGTAAGGGGGGTCAAGACACTTCCAGAGAAAAAAACAACACAAAACTGATTTTAAAAGCCTGTCGTATGTAACAGGTAATAGAGAATTAGATTGATATTTATAATTTAATATGTTTAACACTACAGGGCTTTTAATTTGAAACATATATATTATTTACACGTATTGAGTTTGTGTTAATAGTATAATGTTGTAACAAAATATTTACAGCGCAACTGTGAGCGCATCAGAAAACAAGGAGACCTAAAGGTGTCTCAAATTTAAGCCTCTTTCAGATAAAGCTGGTTCCCCTTCACAGTTGAGTGAAACAAAGGCCACTATTACGGTATTAAATGCTGCATGTAGCACATTTCAGAGTGGTTTCCTATAAATGATGTTCCCATACAACAAATTACGTCAATTATGTTTAGTAGGAAAACACTTTTAAGTAACATAAACACGTTTCCAATCATAGTTCGTGGAAGTCTGCATGAAGAAGAAATCTGGGTGGAGGAAAGGGTCGAACAAACACAGGAGTTTCACCCAGGAGACCAAGATTCAAGTTCTGCGTGACACCAGAAGTCAAGATTAAATTGTTTTAAAGGACGTAACAAACAAACTTAAACTTTAACCCCGATCATGATATTTTACTTAACATAATCAAGTAATTTTGTTGCCTAAACATAACCAAGCATATATATTTTTTAATTAACATTGTTAACTGCGCATATAAACTGCAACTGCTGTTACCCGAGAGAAAATAGTTTCCCTCGAAACAGGGTTGCACATTTCCAACAGCCATTGTTTCCTCGTGCCCGGTTAAGAAGTCCCAGCAGCGCTCTGTGACATTTGGCATCTTCTCCACAGTGATTCAGTACAAGTCACATAGGGGATGAGCAGGGAGGCTGCTGCCTGTTTGCGCTGCTGCAAGCTCAGCTGGACAGCCGCTATTAATAGACGGACTGACTGGCTGAGCTACCTTCAGATGATGCTCGCTCCACCC
The DNA here is from genome assembly GCA_032191485.1 of Leptoclinus maculatus. Lineage (NCBI taxonomy): Eukaryota > Metazoa > Chordata > Actinopteri > Perciformes > Stichaeidae > Leptoclinus > Leptoclinus maculatus. Next base: position 10,168,094 of record JAVDOI010000005.1, read on the forward strand.
AGCATCAGTCCTCACAGCTCTACCACCCATCTCACCCTGCAAATACATACACCAGTGGCGGACCGTGCATTTTATACCTGGGCCTTCACTGCTGTCCTGCAGCTGAAACACAGCTGCAGAGTGCAGATATATGAATACGCCGAGAGTGTGTCTCCGCTCTTCTCTGACTGCAGCTGGGACTGCTGCGCGAGGCTGCTGTGAGAGTCCGCCTGTGAGTGCTTTGGGGCGGCTCGTTCACGACAGTAACTGTAGAACGGTACGTGCTTTCACGGACTTCTCCGACTACTCGGTCTCTCTCCCCGTCCCTCTCCTATGTGTGTAAATCTCACTCAAGCCGCAATGCTTTTTGGAATGCACATATTTGATTAGCATCACGTGATGCAAATGACACAGGCAATTGGTCGGTGTGTTTCCTGGACCGCTGAACGAGTGCCTTAAAGTCTAGAAACGCTAAAGAAGCGTCAAAAGAAGCTCTTGAAAAATTGAATAATTCTCAATTTTCCAGCGGGTTGCAGGTCTGAATACAACGGTGTCTGGATCCAGACCCGGACTGCGCTCCGCCTGTGAGGGACTCCTGCTTTATGTTCACAGTATAATTACAAAAACAAATTAAAGGCAAACATGGTATTTAGGTACATGATGATATTCCCTGTTAACACCCCTCACCTCCTTTCCTCCAACACCTCAACTGGTTTCTACGGAGCCTGCCTGGGGACATTTGTTAGAAAATAAATATATATCATGAAGTCAAAGATCAAAAGAAATCCCAAATGTCACCAGATGGGCTCCTTAGGCGTTGACCCCAGACCCCAGCTTCTTACTGAGCTCCAGTTCTGC